>BMAO01005359.1:0-32979 GCA_019973975.1 Trichonephila clavata
CACACACATACCAGGTACTTCGATAAAGGAATAGGAATTTCCTTGGCAATATGTTATGTATTCGGAATAAAATTTTTTAATAACACCCAAAATACTTAAAACAATCATTTAATAATTCCTTCTTTTATAAAGATAATTGCATGAAACTTTTTTCCCGTGTGTCGAATATTTCAAAAAAGTCCTCACAATTTTATTTCAAGATTTAAAATAGTAGTGAAATTTTGTAATTTGTAAAAATTTCTACTTTTCTGTCTTTTTTCAGCATGCAACTATTTTTTTTAAAAGGCTACATTTTCGTTTCCGGGGACTAAAAAATTGCAAGGAAAGAATTGAAAAGTGAGTGGGTGATTTTTAAATTCGCACTGTTTTGCCTATTCGAGGGTTTTTGGCGATGGATCTCGAAATTTTTCACCATGGTCAAGTGACGAGGAAGACACCTGAGCCCTTTCACCTTTCTCTCCTAAATACCGCATCAACGCAAGAAAAAATTTCGAAAAAGGGAGTTTTAATGACATAGTTAAAGAAATCACACACATCACGCGCATACACATACATAAGTGCTATCGTCCTGAGGGAAACAGGAAATTCCATGGGGATTAAATTATTCACTTGGTAAAAGCCCGTGCAACGCCGGGCTAAGCGGAGAGGAAAGAAACAAAAAAATCAAGTAATTTCGAAAAATAATATTGGAAGTGCTGATTTTTTGAAGAGAAGTGAAAATGTTAAACGAGAAAGCAATGATACGCACTCATGTGCCATGCACTCACATCGTTCACGTCACACCCACACAAAAGTGATGGCGTCAGAAAGAAAGGAGGAAATTAACATGGGGATTAAGTTATACCCTCAGTAAAAGCCCGTGCAACGCCGGGCATGAAAGCTAGTTTAATTATATAGTTAGCGAAACGATACACTAAATCTAGTTATACGATAAAATGTCGAATGTGCGAATTGTAATTATTGTTTACATGTTACTGACTCCGATATATTCACTTTTTTTAAATACAAAGTTATTCATAATTTCCTTTCGAATTTCAAAATACTGCAGTAAGAAAACAAAAAACGATTACAGGAGAAAAGAGAAAATGCACTGATGAAATAAATTAAGAGAATTTAGATATTTTATTGAATTGCATAAAAGGAACTGAACTGAATGAAACACCACTGCTTCTAGATAAAAATGCAAATCTTGTGTGGCAAATACGTAAGCGTCCACATCTGTTTAGGAGGATCGAACAGAAAAACAGGCTTTATAAGCGTGTTTAAGTTAAGACGCATTTAGTTCCGCCAGCACATCTCGGTGGATTTCTTGGTGTTATTTTGAAGCATTTAGTTCAAATTGTTATAGTAAAAATAAGTAACCACCAACGTTTAGATTATGGAATGTAGTGGCGAATTGTAGAAATACTAGAAGCAGGCCAACGTCAATTCCAGATTTGTACCTAGTTCAATGTAACGCCCAGCGTCGTGTTAACTTATGGTAATAGTTCCAGGATACTGGATTCATCGAAAGAAAGACTGGGCGATGTCGTCCAAGAGCCACGGCGGTCAGAGAAGATCACTATTTGTCGATTATAGCAAGGCGTAACAGATGGGCTAAAGCTTCTAAGCTCTCTCGTTACTTGTATGCAGCCACAGGAACTCGTGTATCAAGGGTGCTGGTTCAAAAAGACTTCATGAGAAAGGGTTGTTTGCAAGAAGAACTACTGCTTGCGTCCCGCTCACCTCTGTGGCCACGTTAGCCAAGTGGTCTAGGCATCAGATCGTGGCTAGCGTGTCATGAGTTCGATCCCAGTACCACTGAAGACCTGCCGTGTAGGGGAGCGATGCACGTTAAATCTGTCGAGAGCTCAAACGTCCTCCCATTGGTGTGGTGTGGTAGTTAGGAGAGGTGGGTGCCAGCTCGGGTGTCGTCCGCTTCACTTGACAATGGTTCAAAATTACGCGGACCGTCCCAAAAGCCCTCGTGTAGCTGAAGAGTGGGACGTTAATATTCACTCACCCGCTCACCTCTACGAACAGGAGAATCCACTCAACATGGTGCAAACAGCATAGAGATTGGATATGGAACAATGGGCAACACTTCTGTTCACCAATGAGTCCCATTTCAGCTTAAACACCGATTTTCCTCGTATGTTTATATGGAGAGAACCAGGAACCCCCTATCTACCCTCCAATGTCTGCGAATTTGAAAATTATGGTTTTCCAATAATTGTCAATTAATTGTCGAGGAGGTTTAAAGGTCTGGGCAGGCATCATGTAGGACGACCGTACACCTTTCCATGTCTTTGAAAGAGGCTCTATGACTGGTGTGAGGTACAGGGATGAGGTCTTGGAGCCCTATGTTCACCTTTTCAGGGGTTCATGTGGTCCCAAGTTCATTGTAATGGACGATAACTTGAGGGCACATAAGGCTCTTCTGGTTGACGAATTTCTAGAGTGTGAGGCCAGCTCCAGCCAGGTCTCGACTCCAACGAGTGTTACGATGATTATAATGTATATTGCATTTGTTGAATGGATATTTTGTTTTGTATTGCATCAATGTATGTACAATGATACAATAAATTTCAAATTTCATTAAAATTGGTCCAGTAAGTTCTAGGGATAATCGACCAAGTCCGCAAATTCTCTTAATTTCTTACACCAATGTCCTAGAAATACTAGAGAAATATTTCAAGTGTAATTTTGTATACTTTACATGTGTACTAAATGGTGAAAACATTTAATATGGATTTAAGGAGGACTGGAATATTTTTTCGTGTTAAAATACTTTTGTGTTAAGGGTTATTGCAAAAAAAAAAAACATATTTTACAAAATTAAATTTATTGGAGTACATTTTATTGACATAGATATGTATATATGGATGCATTTGATAAAAATCAATGAAACAAATACGTTCACAAAATGAAATTTAATACAAAATAATCTCAAGGTTTTTTGAAAAACAAAACATTTGTTAAGTTTTTGGAAACTAATCTGAATTTTTTTTGTATTGTCATTTTTAGAAATCAAACTGTCAACAAATTGTTTGATATCATCCATTTTGTATTTCATTTCACCATTGGAATGTGCGTCTACATATTTGAGCATTTTTTTTGAAGTTCCTAATTTTGGATGAAGTGGGAACAGGAGCTGTATTATTCATTTCATTTTCGTCGTCAGAATCTGCCTCATTGATATTTTTTGAGCTCTTAACAAACTTCAAAATGTCTTTTTCTGCCATAATTGAGGCTGTACAAAAATTAGCTCTATCAACTACAACAAATTCTTCCCATGATACAATAATACAGAAACCTATTTAAACATTTAATTAAGTGTCGGCTTTAATTTCAATATCCTCCTTCACTAGAAGGGAAAATTTTTCATGTTAAGAGAAAAACAAAATGTGCGAAAATACATTTACATAGTAGTTTGTCGGAACAATTGTTTTATTTCGCGTTAACCGATATTACATCTTAAGCGTTTTCGCGTTAAACGTATTATTTATTGTATATGTAAACTTAGTTCAATTGCAAACATAGAGTGTGATAGTTCACAGATGGTTCAGTCAACGTTATGGAAAACACGAGTTGACATTTTCATGCTATCCGTGTTATCCGTAAATTTGATGTAATGTTTGGCTACTTTTGGCGGTAGATTATTGAGTGTTTGACGCCATTCTTCTCAACTGAGGGCCATGGTTGCTATTTGTAAGGATAAGGTCATTGTTTTTAGAGTGGGGAAATGACAGAAAAGAGAATCTCTTTTTTTTTTTTTTAGTGCTAAGGGTTGGACTGAATTTTTCTTTAAAAAAGATGCTTTCTTGATCCTTTTGAACGGGGCGGACTGCGTTCGGTTCTGCTGTGTATTGAGAAAATAAATATATCTGTTGATTTTAACGCGATGTACAACGTTAATAATTATTCGAAAAGTAACAAAGAAAGTAAACCAATTATGTAACCAACCTAAATGTAACCAATTATCTACATAGCTCGGAAACTGCTGTTTGGGCTGCTTATTTTCATCTTCTGTCTTCAAACAAGAGCCCTCAAATTGGACTGTGTCCTGCGATTATAAATGCATGATGCAAATTTCAAAAGACAGAAGCTAACGAAAGGCACTATGATCATAAACACAAACACCATAATGAATTTAATTAAGCCAATTTTTTTAGAGATCTAGGTGATCCTATGTTATTGAGAAAATGTTTACACGGAAAGACTCAGAAACCAAATGAGTCAGTTAATAACACCATATGGTCAGTGATTCCAAGATCTACATTTGTGAAGTTAAATACTCTAAAATTAGGGGTAAATATGGCTATTGCTCCATTCAGTATGAGCCATGCAGCGAAATTGATGATCTTAAAACATTGTGATATTGAACCAAGTTATAACTATGTGTCATGCTTCAAAAAACTAGATACAAGTAGGATTCGTGTAGACCAACGAAAGCATCTTGAGATCCCTAAAAATAGCAAAATTGTTAAAGACAATGAAAAAAAGAAAATTAGAGTCTTTTGTATAAGCAGAGAGTTAAAAAAAGGCTTCATATGCTTCTGGGAAATACTAAACAAAGTAAAAGCTCAAAAAATTACAATGTTTTCCTTAAAAGCCCGTGTTCTCAAAATGTAATATTTTTCACTTTATGTACCTTTTTCTCAAAAATTACTCATCATATAATCCTCAAATTTTCAGTGAACAGACTTTTAACATGTTTACACACTTTAATGGATGGAATTAGATATATCTAGACAATTTCTTTAGATACGACTTTTTTAAACTAAATTTTAGGGCAAAAAAATTGGAAGATTTTAAAAAGTTATAAAAAGACAAACCCCTTCATTAATGTTTTATTGATAGTACGTATAACTTACTGTAAAAACTTTATTCATAAGAAGTAAGTAGTTCTGAGAAAAAGGTACATAAACTTACGCAATTTAACATGGGGTCCTATGGAGGTGCTAGATCCCCTTTTAAATGATTGCATTGCTTTATTGCTAAGTTACATTGGTTTGAAGAAGACATCTTTTTCGAGTGCACGGATATCTGTTAAGACTCCTGTGACTTCTTAAATAGTATTTACATTTGCTTAAAACCAAGTCATCGCAACGGAAAGCGGTTTTTCAACTAAAATCACAGTTAAAGAATAATTTTCCCAAGAGGATTAGTAGAAGAACCCGAATAGAGTGAGTGTGATTTTGGGGTTTATTGGCGCAAGAGCCGATTTCGGCTATACTGCGCCAGACATTTGTTTTAATATCTGTGGTCTAGACGGGAAGAGAAAGAAAGAATGAATTGAATGACAAGAAAGAGGGTCGAAAATAGAGAAGGATCACTAGGGTACCCCGGGTTCGTGAAGCCCGTGTTTACCAAAGACAGTAAACCCCGTGGGAAAAGGAAAAGATCACTAGGGCACCTCGGGATGAACCCGAATAGAACCCATTACAATATGACTAGGTATTTTTGCTGCATGATATAGCAGAACTGCATTAAGGGATAACACGTGCTGTCAATGACGTTGATAGAACACTGTTAAATAGAGTGGGTTAGGAGCTTGACTTTTGCATTGATGTAATCTGTATATCCAATATTTCAAACATATGGCACCTACAAAGTATGTAAGCAAAACTTGAATTGCTTCTCTATTTTTCAAACATTCTTTTTTGCTGCATTCTTCCCAGTTTTTTTACTATAGTGCTTCGAAATCCGAGAGTAAATTGTAAGTAACCTTGTATTATATTTGTTAACTGTTTATCCAACATCTTTTCAGTTATCCTTTTTTCCCCTAGATATAGAAAATTGCTTTTATTTCTCTTAGTTTTTTAAGAGTAAAAAATACATTTGGTGTAAAAAAATTATTGCATTCTTTGTCTGAAGTTTCAATAGCGTCTGGCTTGATATTCCAAGACACTTAGTTAAAAGTTAAAAATCATTCCACCTAGAATTTAAAAGTAATATGTATAAAACAAGTATTATTTTTTTAGATGCTTATATCTCACATAAATAAAAAATGAAGTATAAATGTATTCCCTTTTTGTTTACACGGGTTACTTTACAAAGCACATAAACCGTGAATGATTTCAATTGGGTGTAGTGAAAAAACAATATTGTAAGTGCTTTTTAAGAGAAATTCTGTATTCTTACTAAGAAATTTTTTTTCCGGCAACACTGCTTGGTTTTCAGCTGATGAAAAATTAACACACGACATCACTAATTTACATTTCATTCTAACTTCGGTGAAATGTTATTTATTTAATATAAAGAAGCCAGGGAGATTCTTTCCATTGGTTTTCTCAGCAAACAGGATGCGGTTTGTAATGCATTTAGAATTAATACATAAAACATCGAATTTTCGTCATAAAAATGCTTCTTTTGTTCTAATTTGTAATCTGAAGTACCGTAAAATCCTGTGTATAATGCGAAATTATACTTTCAAAAGCAATTTTAGATTTTAAGCACATTCTCCGTATAACGCACTGCCACTTTTTTACGAAGACACCTTAAATGTATGTGTGCAATGATCTGAAGTTTCGAAATTATTTATTCAAGGTATTATCCCAGGTTTTGAAAAAAATAGTATATTTCTAGAACTAAAACCCTTTAAGTTCATGAGGAATATCATTTTTTTAAAACGAACAATTTTCGATATATGTAAAAGTCTAATTTTTTCTATGCTCATATATATTTTTTTTAATATTTTGAAGCTCTTATTTTTATTATCTGTCGTAAACGTGCATCCGAAAATTTCGATCTTACTTTTTTATGTTAAAAGTTCGCGTTATAGACCGAATATTAAGGTACTCCAACTGATAATAGCTTCCTTGCTTTGTCAACCTCTGTTACTCCAGATAGATCAACTTTGGCTATATGTGAAAGACAAATGCTGCACCCCAAAGATGATTCCAAATCTCTTTGATTCTATGCCGAGGCGTGTGGCAGCGGTTATGGCCAACAATGGCAGCCACGCTAACTACTGAATTTGTCATCATTCACACGTCACAAGACGCTGCAATTTTAATCGGTTGATCTTTGTACAACATGTTACCTGCCAAATAAATTTCGCGGTGATATCTCTGATCCTTCTTGGTGTTGCATTTTGTGTGGTCAGCAGTGTATCTATCTTGTTATTGAAGATTTTACGAAGTATTTTAGTATCGACATACAAGCTGTCAAAGTTGCAACTTCCATTATAAGTTGCTAATGCAAAGGGAAAAAATAGAATAAAAAAAGAAAGAAATGTGTGTGGGAGTTTATCACCACAAGATAGAAGTGAAACTTTAGATTTATTCTGCGTTAAAAAATCCAATTGTTCGGATGTTTTACGTTTTCACTTATGACATTTTCGACTGTGGGCTCTAAGTAGTTTTCTTTTTCATACCCATTCTTTGGAGGATTTGCTTATTTCATCCATTTTCTGTAGAGGGCAATGTTTAAATAATTATAAAAGATATTTTTTAATGAGTATATACGATTTAAACACCAATTAGTCTATTTACTTAAAAATAATTTTAATGTAAATTACTTGTGCAGATTATGCAATATTTATGTCGTGTGGTACTTACGCACTATCGCAACATGCCAACATTCATGATAACTCGCCAAGTTGGCAAGCAGGATTTCTCACGTGTTATATGTGCAGAATACGCAACTATGCACTTCCTTTTAAATAATGTCGTCAACACAGTTGCGATAATGCGTAGTACAGTTTATATAATTTATATAACGCCTTTTATACTATGTAAGGCTAGGAAAATGTATGCCCGTTTACTTGTCTTAAAATTTAAGCAAACTAAAGGAGATGATTCTTACTTTTTCACAATTAATGCTTTTCTTTTTTTGTAATCTTACAGTTGTTGCCACTAACATAAACCAAAATATAGTGGCAACTCTCTCGTCAATTAACTTAATTAAACTTTCGAATTTTAATTCTTTCGGCACATTTTGTGCTTAAATGCTGTTTTTACTGAATCAAAAGATAGATTTCATCTTTCGTTTCATCTTATTTTCAATATACTACAATGAATAATCTTTTTTCCCAAATATTTTTGCTTGAACTTCTTTTCTCTCGTTCACTCACTGGAGTTGACTGGAAGTGGGGTGCATGACAGTAATATTTAAATAAAGAAAAAAAAAACTTTACTAGAAAATGTATGCGCGTAAAATTAATAAAAAACACGTCCCCTAAATTTTCCAATTCAAAACCACGCGAGCATCATGAAGTTGTTTAAGAATGCCGATTGGAAGCGAGTAAATTCAAATGAGCGTAATGTAGCCGGACCTGACGCTTAATTTAAATTCAAATTTCAGCAAAATGGGCATAAATAAGTTATCACTTCAAAAAGGGAAAACTGTACGGATATTTCAGTTTGAGCCTTACAGTTGACAACTTGAAAAACATCTTGACAAACATCTTGACAACTTGAACAGAGGATGCAATTATAAAGCCTCAAACGAAATATTTTCAGTGTAATGATAAAACAAGAAGCCATAAACTAGCTATATGATTTAAAAATCCAGTTGTCACGAAAAGCTTTCGTTTCAAGTTAAACTTAAACTAGCAACAAAATTTAATATGGTGAATGTTTTATTCAAAATCGCTTTAAATTTCTTTTCCAGGAAAACAAAATTTTACGGGAAACCATTATTTCTTTTATGGAAGAAAATAGCAGAATTAGCGATAAAATCGTAGTGGATAGTCCTGTGAAGTTCATTATATTGGGTTAAGTACAATGGACCTATTGCTATTTAATTTATAAAAAAAATTATTATTCTTTACTCATTACTTTTAAATTTTAGTTAAATTATTTCAGAAAATTTTTCTTTAACATGATAATTAATGCGTCGAAAACTTTTCCTCTAGCTTAAATAATTGTGTTGTTCTTTTTTACATATTTATCATCTAAACATTAAATATGTACATCTCTTTCATAATTGAAAATTATATTTTTAAAATAAACTTTACTGCACTACTAACTTTATTACACTAAAATATTTTAATTCTCAGGAAGCGCTTTCTGCAATATATATAGTAAAGCATTCAAAAACTTTTAATCTCTTAGAGCATGTCTTCAAACTGAGTAGAAAGAAGTTAAGAAGTATGGTATAAGGTATATTTTTTAGCCGATGTTACAGTTAAAGATTCTCACCAAAAGACTCCTCTAGATTTAGTTGAGGAAGTATTAGCCCAAAACCCAGAAGATGAAAATTTTAAAGCAATCAAGGGTATACTTTTAATATATATATATATATATATAAACTAGCTGTTACCCGCCCGCTTCGCTGGGAATTTCATGATGTTTTATAAATTTTTACTGCTTATATATATGTAGAAATTATTGATATCTAAGTCCTGCATTAAAAATTCGATTGTATTGAAAAATGTACTTATACCTGTAACTGTCGCCTGTTGATAAAAAAAAAGGGGACAGAACTCATCTAATTTGTGTTTTCTAAAAATCTCTAAAATTGAAGCATAGAATGATGTTTGCTCTTTCGTAACCCAAAAAATAAGTGGATTCCCGCAAAACCAATTTTCAGTGGATCTCTACTCCGTAAATTGAACATGCAAGCCAAATTTCAAGTCTAAATCTAACAGAAAAAAACAAATAAAAGTTTTACTATCAATATCCCCGTAATCCCGTTGAGAGCCATTTTCCAAAACAACCGCTCTTAGCGGATTTCAACTCAACAAAAGAAAAATGCAAACCAAATTTCATTATTATATTCCTTGTAGCTCGAAAAAGTAATTTTTTTCGTCAATACGTCCCAGTAACCCCTGCACCCCCCCCCAGAACTTGATTTGCTTAAAATACATTCTTAGTGGATCCCTATTCAAAAAATAAACATGCTTAACAAATTTCAAGTATATGGGTCTAACAATTAAAAACAGGAATTTTTTCTGTAACTCCTCTTGACCCCTCGCAACCTTCCTTGGGGGTCAAATTTCGTTTTACTCTTTGTTAGAGGAACTCTATTCCATGAAAGGAACATGCCTACCAATTTTCAAGCAGGATGATCAAATAGTTTAAAATGAAAATATTTATCGATTACGCCTCTTAATCTCCCGAAATTAAACTTGGTAGTTCATATTCGCAAAACCCATTTTGTAGCGGTTCTCTACTTTACGAAAGGAATCTGCTTATCAAATTTCAAGACTGTACGTCTAATAGTTTAAAAATGGGGATAATTATCTATAACGCCACTTGAGCCCCCGGAACGCCACTTCTGGGTCTGTTTTCACAAAACCAATTTTGTAGGAGAATTGCACACTATGAAAGGAATCTGCTTAGCAAAATTTGAAGACTGTGCGTCCAATAAATTAAAAATGCAAAAAAATTATCAATAACGCCCCTTGAACCCCCGCAACACCACCTAGGGGTCGATTTTCACAAAACACATTTTGCAATGTATATCTATCCTATGAGAGGAATCTGCTTACCAAATTTCAAACTGTGCGTCTAATAGTTTAAAAATAGAAATAATTATTTATATATCTGCCCTTAACAACGCGCAACACCCCTTGGGGGTCAATTTTTCCCAAACCTGTTTTGTAGCGGATATTTACTCCATGAAAGAAACATTCCTACCAAATTTCAAGCAGGGAGGTGAAGTAGTTTAAAAACGAAATATTTATCTAGCACGCCACTAAATCCCCCGCAACGCCATTTAGATGTCTGTTTTCACAAAACCTTCTTATAGCTGATCTCTACTCTATAAAAGAAATCTACTTATCAAATATAAAGACTGTGCGTCTAATAGTTTAAAAATGGAAATAATTATCTATAACGCCCCTTAAGTCCCGCAACGCCACTTGAGGGCAATTTTCACGAAACCCATTTTGTAGCGTACCTCTACCCTATGAGAGGAATCTACTTACTTAGTTTCAAGACTGTACACCTAATAACTTAAAAATCGGAATTTCTAACGCCCCTTAAACCCCCGCCCCCGCAAACAATTGCTGCTAATTTTGAAATTACAAACAGACACTTCAATTTTATTTATTTGTATAGATATAGATTGGGATTATAATAACTATTGTTTAAATGTGACTAAAATGTAAATAAAAAAAAGAAAGGATTAAAACTAACCGTAAAACTTATCAATTTTTTGTTTCTTGCATTGCTTTTTGCTTATGAAGCCTTGATTTATTATTTTTAAAAGTGCATACGAAAAACAGCCGATGCTCTACTTAACTGAACAGTGTGAGATAACTATCATAAAAAAAAATTATGGCACGTGTCAGCGTATTATCATGTGCGCGTAACACTATTATGTCTCATGAAGAGCATCGGTCGCCAGTAACCAAAACAACGACTTCATTAGCTCAGCTTGGCGTTCAATTTGGCGTTCATCTTGGCATTCAGTTTCACGTTCACCCGTATAGTTTCCGTTTCCGTAAGAATACGGGAATAAAATATAGCCTATGTTACTCCCCGTTAATGTAGCTTTCCATTAGTGAAAGAATTTTTAAAATCGCACCAGCCGTTTCCGAGATTAGCCGGAACAAACAGACAGACAGACAAAAATTTTAAAAATTGGTTTTTTGTTATGAGTACCGTATATACGAAGGCTGTTCAGAAAGTATCGATACTGAATTTATTCTATTTATTCCAGAAAACCCCTAGCGGAGGGACTGTGTGCATCATGCGCGTGCATATTTCACCTTGTCTCACAAAATTCGGCAGGTCTGTACAGCGCGCCGTTCAGTCACACTGACTTCTTTCACGTGGAGTGTTTGCGTGCGTTCGTCGAAAAAAGAAAAAGTGTGAAAACACTGATCAGCGAATCTGTATCAAGTTTTGCTTTAAGCTCGGTAAACGGGTACCGAAACCTACAAAATGATGAAAACAGCATTTGGAGATGAGTTGTGCTCGGGTTTTCGAGTGGTTCCGACGATTCAAGGAGGGTCGTCAATCAGTGAACAGTGATCCCCGTTCTGGACGCTCATCCACCTCTCGCATTGAGGACAAGACTGCACAAGTGAAGGCTGTGGTGCACTCTGATAGTCGTTTAACAGTCCTAGAAATTGCACAGGAGTGTCACATTTCCGTAGGATCATGTGATGAAATTTTGAGAAAGGACTTGAACATGCGCCGAGTGTCTGCAAAGTTTGTGCCGCGTCTCCTCACTGAGGATAAGCAATTCCAACGACTGGCAAAATCTCCTGATTTTTTCCTCTTTCCCAAGATCAAGAACACCTTAAAAGGACACCGGTTTCAGGACATTGAAACCATAAAACAGAATTCGACACAGCAGCTTCAAGGACTGGAAACACATTGTTGGGTCAAGTGTGTTACTGCCAATGGAGCATATTTCGAAGGAGATTGACTCAAAACCTGTTTATGTATGTATGTTTTTGCATAATAAATTCAGTCTCGATACTTTTTAACAGCCCTCGTACTTTTAGTGCATTAAGTAAAAAGCTGCTAATTTGAAATTACAAACAGGCACTTCAATTTTATTTATTTGTATAGATAATAGATTGAGAGACACCTAAAACTAAAATTAGCTGTTATAGTTTCCCTATTCAATCCAAAGTCCCTTGGCTTTTTTCTTTTCTAATTTTATGTAGTTTTAGGATGAAAATATATTTTCTATATATTGAAAATATATTTCTTTTTTTAAAATTTTTGCTGCCCTTATATATATAATTTACAGTTCAATTATGTCCAATACTTGCTTTTTAGGTTTAATTAAAATAATGGATAAAGTATAATTACAATTAAAAGTGTAACATACTTGTTGATTACAGGAATTAAATGCTTGAAATAACAAAAACGCATATCACCACTGAAGCTGATAAGATGTGAAAGAATCGTCTTTTCAACTTCTCTCTCTCTCTCTTAACCCTATCATCATTTCATTGTTGAACAAAAAGTTTATCATATTTTCAGAACAAAAATAGAATCATAATTTACTTATCATATAAGAAGAACTGTCTTATACCAGTTGTACGACTGCCTTAAAATTTCCTAACAATTTTATCGTAAATGCGTAAAATTCTTTTCTTTACAAAAGAAGTATAGAATTTAATGGTAATGAAATTAAATCATTTTGCTTATACTAGTAGCATATTATTTCGGGAGTAAACACATTATAAGCATCATCTTTCGGCTTCATAAGCAATAAAGCAGTGGTCTCAAACCCCCGTCCGCGGACAGGTGCTAGTCCGTGGATCAAATGATACCGAGCCGCGCAAGAAATATTATAAATTATTTTCATTTTATTTACAGTCGTGGGATAATGCGACATTTTATGGAAATCGTCTTATATTCATTTTTTGGTGTAGGTTGTTTTTATTCTAGAGGCATGTTTAAATACAACTAAAATTATTAAATCAAAACAATATAAAGTATAAACAATCAACGTCCGCCTTCCCTTCAGGTGGGCACGGTAGCCTAGTGTTCAAGATATCGGATCGTGATTGGCATGTCATTAGTTCGAGCCCATCACTAAAGACCCACTATGTAGGGTAGCGATACACGTTAAATCTGTCGGGAGTTCAAACGTCCTTCCATTGGTGTGGTGTGGTAGTTAGGAGAGGGGTTGTTTGCTCAGGAGTTATCTTCATCACTTGACCATGGTCCAAAAATACGAGGTCCGTAGCTAAACAGCCCTCGTGTAGCTAAACCGTGCGACGTAAATGTTCACTCACTAACCCACCTCCTTCGACGGACCGCGGTAAAATTATCAAGCGTTGACCGATTCGAGGCGATAAAAGGTTAGACAACACAGCCACGGAGGGTCTTCTTGCAATTTTTTCTACACATTTGGGATTTTTTTAAATATCGATTTGATCAGCTGCTAGCTAGTGAGAAGCTAAATCTTTCCTCTATTTGCTTCTAAAATAGTAAAATTTACCATTTGTGTTCCTTACATACATAGTGGATATTTTTTCCTAGTTCCCACGCCTTTGACTTTGAAAACCTCGTTTCGGCACTATTTAGTTCCCTCGCCTTTGACTTTGAAAACCTCGTTTTGGCACTATTTAGGCGTGGTTTCAAATATTTTCGCCAAAGGGAGGGCAATAATAAGTTTTTGCGGTATTGTAGACTAACACTTCAGTATTCGGAAGACTATTTGGCTTACAAAAATTCAAAACAAGAAATATCGCGGCTTTGCCGAACAGCATTTAGAGTCATACTTACGCGAATTTAAGAACATGCAGAAGATACATTTGTTGTGATCTTGAATAAAATCACGGCGTTTTGGTCACTTGAATAATGTGGTTTTTAGTATATACTATACTCTGTTCGAATTAATTGCAACGAACATGGTGTTTATAATTTTGCGTTCCACGGAACACTTGTTACTTTTGTTTGTTCAGAGAGGGATATTACTCCGAGGAAGCGTTCTAAATTAATCGCTCATAAGGAACACATTTCTGTGGTTGTGAGAGATATAGCTACGGTAGTTGGTGTAGGCAAATCAAGTGTTTCAAGAACTATAAGAACATTTTAAGGTTCCTGATCATTGTCTCCAAAATAAAAAGGAAAATTACTTCAATAATGATAACATTCTAATCAGAAATAGTAAAATAAATCAAAGTAAGGCAAGCACAAGCCTTTGAAGGAATTTTTGGGATAATGGTGTTGAAGTGTGAGTTCCTCAACTGTACAGAAAAGGGCTCTGAAAGTTAGCCTTAAGGCACCAAAACCGAGAAAAAAGCAGAAAACGACGAAAAAACGTTTAGCATAGGTTAAAATACCTATCATAGACTGTTAATGACTGGTTAAAGGTGGTTTTCAGTCATGAATTTTATTAATTTGTCCAGGGATACAAATCAAGTATAGTTAGAAGAAGTGATGGTGAAACTCCTCTACCAGGTCATACCCAACCGATTGTAAAAAAGCCTTTTAAACAGATGTGTTTTGGGGTTTTTTAATAACAAATGTCACTAGAAGTTAAGTTTTTTTTAAAGGCAAGATGAATTCTGTTAAATATATAGAAATATTATGTAGTCGGATTGTTCCATATATTCATGGGAACATTTCAACATAACTTGGCACATAGTCACAATTCGAAATTGCTCCATATTTTTACGCGGTAAATAAAATAAAAGTTCTCAATTGGCTTGAAAATTCCCCAGACATAAATCCAATTAAAAACTGATGGTATATTCTCAAGAATCGTTTCCCTAAGATGAATCGCACGACAACAGTGAAAATATAAAAAGGGTTATACTAGTGTAGTTCCGCGATGTTGAAGTTAAGAACTTGTGCGCTATATACTAGTTGAGTAAATACCAAGATGAGTTGAAGAGGTCGTTTCTGCTACAAGAGGACATACTTCGTACAAATATAGATATTTTTCTGTTTACTTAAGGTGCATAATGATTAAAAGCTAGGGTACAAGAAAAAGTTCTTTTTACCATTTGCCCCAATTAATTCGAACAGTGTAGTATATATTTCATTTATTTTAAGTTTACATGTTTTGTAAATAATTCTACTCTTCTTACTCTTCGCCAAGTAATTTTTTGACGTGTTAATACAGAATAAGCAAGCGAGTGAATTAGGCTTATTGAATGCGCGGATACAATAGCAGCATTTGGCGACATTTTTTGTTTGGGTGAAATCGGCTGTCGATATAACAAGTAACTAATAAAAAAATTCGCGCTCTTGTACTCTAATGGTTTGATAATTAAAGTTTATACTTACCGTTTAGTAAATCCTTTAGTTGTTTCAGTCCTTTGCTTCTATTCGCAGGCGAGTCATTAAATTCTTCTTCTGCCATTTTACTCACAAATTCTGGTATGTAAGTAATCTGCAGTGGAAATATTTTAGTTGTTTCATTCCCATTATCATTCACAGACAATATTACATTTTCCCTCGACATCCTTTTTGTATTTGAAGCTATTTTGTCTTCGTCTGTTTTGAATTCCGCTTACTAAAATGCCAAAAAAAGGAAATATGTTACAAGATACATACAACATTTATCATGACAAAAATATATATGAATAATACCTATATACACATATAAACGGATATTTATATATTTGACCTCGCTTCACTCCAACACCGTTTAACCTATTACTTTGAAAATTGGCATGTATATGTATTTTTTGTGGCGAAATTTTTTGTACTATCATCTTTGTTGCAGCTCCCCACCAGGTGGCGACACAGCATATCAACTTCTGCACCGTTCAATTAATCGCCAAGTTGCCAACTTGGTCGCCAAGCATAGAGAATTTGGCTTGGATAGGTTAATATATAAATGCTCCATGTTAATCCACATATATAAAATTTGATGTTTGTATATATGACCTCTCTTCACTCCAACACCGTTCAACTGATCACTATGAAAATTAGTATGTACATGTATTTTTTGTGGTGATTTGTTTTTGCCACTACATCATATCAATTTCTACACCGCTCAATCAATCGCGAAGTTGACAACGTGATTGCCAAAAATGATGCCAACTTGGCTCTATCACCAAAGTTTTGCCATGTTTCCATTGAATCACAATTATAATGTTAGGAACGACGCTGTTTGCCAATATTACAATTTTAACATAAACTAAATACAGCATGAAGTAATTTTAACGTATTAGACAACCAGATTTAAAAATATTTACACTATTTTAAGTGCTCATCACATGAAATTTGTAACAATGTTTTACTTTTGCTGAGCAGAGATCAGCTTAGGAAGGTGTTTTGAAAAATCGATCCACGAGAGAGTTACAGGGCGTTATAAATAAAAAAAAATCTTTTTTTTTATCAGCTAATATATATACAGATTTAAAATTTAACAAACATAGTTTTTTTGTTCAGCTGAGATATGCAAAAAAAACCCTTTTTTTTGTTTAACTTGCAATTTACGTAAAATTAACTTATTAAAAGGTTATTTATCCGTCTATCTGTATTGTTTAAATTTTCCATTCACCGTGCTAAGAATGGGTATGCCAGCGAGTATAAAATAAAAAATAGATTAGTTTCAAAGAAACTAAAATAAATTTCTCGACTTTCTGTTTCACTTCTTCATTTACATTTTGCACATTTACTTTTCTCATCAGTAAGCGAATACACCTAAGGATAGCTTTTATTTAAAGTTTGCTCAATCTTTAAATACAAACATTTGTCTTTATTTTTCTAATGATTTGTCTTTGTCCTGAGCTCTGTCATTTTTCTTGAGTTTAATAAAATAACTTAGGAATACTAACAATTTCTCACTCGGTAGTAGTGTTAGCGTGAACAGAGATTGGCGCACACTCAAGAAACAATTCAAGCATGTTCATTAAGCTGTCTCTTCTCACTGTAAAGTTGCGCCATAAAAATAAATGCTGTGTGCCAAAAAAATTCAAGGTCGAATACGTTTTAAACAGTTTTCGTATTTACACTTAACTCCGGAGATGTTTTGAGGGCCAGGTCCCTATGCAAAAGTGGACTCTACTTATAGCCCGAAAAAGTAGATAGTGCGTAGTACGGCATCAAATACAAATACAAAAGGTAACTCGTACCAAATACATGTGCATAACTTACAATCTAGCAAACCTATACACAAACCGGCTTGACCCACTGCCGTATTTCAATTAAATGAAGAATGATGGCCTAGGTCATTACATAAAAATATAGTCTTGCCTCTGTGGTATATTGTACGAGAGTAACATTCAACCATTAAAACTATTTTGATCATGATCTTATTGAGGTTGTGTCGAGAACGAGACTAGGCTTCACCGAGGCTTTGTGCCCTGGCAATGTTAGGCCATGCTTAAGATTTCCCTGCCAATCTGCCAGAAAATGAAGGTTGTCTTCACATATCTGAATTCAAAGCCGACGATTGTGGTTCTGCTTTTTTTTTCAGAATCAGTCCTTTTTTTCCTTAATTAAGCATAAATTACTCTTTTTTACAGTAAGGTAAAATAAATTTTAAATTTAATACCCTAAACTGAAAAATTGGGTTTTCAATGAATGAATTTTGAAGACACTGTCTGATAAAGGAATTAATAAGTAAAATAATAAAGGAAACTGAAAATCTGTATCATTTGTATCTCCCAATCTGTGAAAAACACCTGTCTGAGTCGCATTGTCTCACATACAATCGAATGCAGCTTTAAACAATGCAACCAGACTCCGCCGCAAATTGGAGGATTTTCATGAACCATAAAATCGACAGCGTTCATGTCGTTTGAGTATGCGGCATGTACAAAAAAAGTTCCATTTAATGCCGGTTTGGCTTGAATACACTCAGATAAATTGAGTTCCTAGTACGGTTTTGCATTGTCAGAGATCAGGTGCTTCCCTCTGGAGAGAAAACTGGGCGTCAGAAGTGCTCTCGGTGATTGGAATACCAGTAGTAGTACATCGCGCTTCCACAGGTCAGAGGGAGGTTCAAACCTCGAGCTAGACAAGGGCGGCTCAGCCTTTCATCCCTTCAGTGGATCGCTAAAAGAGTACGAAGCCTGCTTGGGAACTTAACACTAGAGGTTTCACGCCAGACTGACTAACTGACTGGACCATCTGCTCATGCACCTCAGGGCGCAAGGTCACGTATACTGATATGCTCACAGTAGGCCTTGGCCCCCATGGGCTGTTGCACCACTGCAGAAGAGAGATTGGAATACCGCCTATATGGTGCCACACATCCAAGAGATATCAGCCCAAGGGGAGTGTAATAGGTCTACAGTGTTAAAATATCAATGCGCAGTTCCATTAGAAATAAAAAAGAACAATGCAACTAGAACTGAACAATAGCGTCTTAATATAGACCCCAAATATTGAAATAGTTTTCATGTTTATATCATGAAGTAACAGGACCAAGGAAACAAAATTTATTTTTTCTTATAATTTTGTTTATATGTTTGAAATAAGAGTATCTAATTTATTATTAGAGTGGTAGTGAATAAATTTTAGCAAAGTAACGGGGTTTTCATGTATGAGTGCAAAAATGTATACATATGGATACCACATATACCAAATCTGGAAATGGTATATGGAATTAGTCGCCAAATCTGGATAATGTTATATTGAAATTAGTCAAAAAATCTGGAAATTGTCATTCCTGATGATCCTGATCAGAACCATGGAACAAATCATGAAACTATTGTATTGTCATCGGTCCTTGAAAAGTGTGCAAAATTTTGAATAAATCTGACCTTTTAAAATGGGTAAAAATTGAGTTCAAAGACTCCGTTACATACAAGTGAAGCTTATATATATGAAAGGGTGTTAAAATGAATAATTCCCAAAGCCCTATATCTTCTATGATATACATACATATATACACACATATGTTTATATGATGATTTCATTGGTAAAATATTACACAGAAACACACCCACCAAAACATCAACCGTGTGAAAAAGAGTAATGCGTGCAGGTATAACACATAAAAAGCAAACATTTAGGCGTTTGTGTGTTCAACAATTACAAGACAAAAAATAGCGTAAAGGTTAAAAGAAAATCATCCTAATTATTACGCTTAATAATATAAAATAAAAACATGTGTTTTGTTGAAACATTTTAGCTAAATAAAAATGCAGTACAACGATTTAGTGGGACTTCTTTTGCACAATTCACATAATTACACGTATACATATACATATACATATAGATAGATAGATACGAAATATTGATAAACATTTCATCATAAATCTGTAATTACTTACCACAGCTGCTAAATACTGGAGGTACAGCACTGTCAAAAATAGATTACATCCATTCAGAGCAGAACTAATATACTAACTTTTCGATGGCTTATGCCTACTTTAAAACAAGCAAAAGAGGATGTGCTATTATTATCAATGCTTATGCAGAATTAATGATTGTATTGTAACATCTGGGTAATTTCGAATTCAATGTACATATTTTAGAAAGTTAATCACGATAATAATCCAGCTTATATAAATTCATGTTTTATACTGTATTTGCATAATATCTTTAAAATCTTTCATCCTTGTAAGGATGACATTTTGGACTGAATTTTTTACTCGCTTTGTGATGTGTTAGATAGCTGAAATTTTACATATTGGGTATTATAGATTTCGCCAAATTAATCAAGATTTAATTTATTTTACACAGTGGCATTACGTCCCCCCCCCTCGTGGGAGTGGGTAAAGCCTATGTTAAGGTTTTGCAAACTTTTGTAAGATCCAGCTTGGAGCCCAAAACCTGACTATGCAGGAGTGCGGCCTTAATATTCTCCGCATGCTACTGATTTTATTGTATGCCGTATAAACGGCATAACACGCACTTTTAACACAGAAAATAAGATCTAAAGCTTTGGACGCGTGTTATACGCCCAGAATAAAAACTGATAGCATTAATTAAAAAAAAAAAAGAAATAATCATAAAAAATTAAACACCTACATTCATCGAAATACTTTTTACTCTTAAGAAATTCGACGCTGACTGTTGCGGCACAGGGTCTGGGTTTGAATCCTGGATAGGACATGGATATTTAAAATGTTTTGTGCCTTTGATGATGACGGTGGACGTCACTGGGAAATGGACCGCGAAGCGTTCCTCCATCCCATATCGAAAATTATGAATGTGGCCTGATGTTGATGGGCCTTGATGGATGAGTAGTTCGTGCGGAAAAATTCTTGCAGTTGTTATGAACAGCCTGAATGCCATTGGCTGCGATAACACCGTTAGAAGGCACACGATTGGCTGCCCTGATACAGTGGAACAGGAGCAATGGGTGGGGTCTAGAAAAAAGCTAGTCTGTGTGGGAATGGCAGAAAAAAATAAGCTTTTGAAAAGAAAAAGATTAAAAAGGAATAAAATTTAACAAGGCTAATTTTTAGGGAGGATTATAGGAATCCAGGAGAATTCTCCTGAGTCTTTTGATATTTGGCTCGGGGTAGACATTGTTTAATTTTTGAAAGTTAATATTATCTATATTCTGAAGGTTGTCAAAAAATTTAATAGCTAGTTTTTGTATGTAGTTTCTAAAGGGTAGAATTTGAATGCCTTTATAAATATCTTTATTAAAAGTATATCTAGTTACTTAATTAATATTTCTAATTAGAGAATTTTGTGCATATTTGAGAATTTTGATATTTGCATTAGCTGCATATCCCCACACAGGACAAACATAGATCATGGTGGGACGTAGTTGTGCCTGTGTGGCAGGGGGGCACTCTAAATAACCGTCGAGCCTCAAGTTCTCACGTGAGATTGGTGAAGGGGAGTAGAGATGGCAGTAGCCCTTGACCACCTCGAGGGTGTTCTCCCTCAAAAAGAAGGAAGGAGGAAGCAAGTCAAAAAATGTACTGTCACCTGTATGGTGCTCAAATCTATGGCTAACGACGGTCAAACATTTAGCCCAATGCCCCGATGAGTTTCATGGGTTTCGATCTGACAATGTCAGTGAGTGAGTGAATATTAACGTCGCACTGTTTTAGCTACACGAGGGCTTTTTGGTGACGGACCGCGTAATTTTGAACCATGGTCAAGTGACTCCGGCCACACCTGAGCTGGACTAACTACCACACCAACGGGACTACGTTTGAGCTCTCGACAGATTTAACGTGCATCGCTTCCCTACATGGCGGGTCTTCAGTGGTACTGGGCTCGAACTCATGACACGCTGGCCAATGCCACCTAACTCGAACTAATGCCACCTGTCTGACAATGTCAGGTAGGTGGCATTAGTAACAACAATTTTTTATTTAAAATAAAATTATATACCAAATAAAGTTAAAGGTTGTAGTTCTATAACTATTTTTTTTCATTTGCTTGCTATTGTTTTAAATTACTTAAAAACATTTGTGAATTGTGCCCTTGCTTACATCAATTTACTTTAAAAAAATGCATGTTGAAAGTGTGGGTGTGAGTTGCAGGCCGGTGCAAGATTTTACGCTATTCACTGTTTGAGAATATGTATTTTCAAAAGGTCTATTTTGCTGTAAAAAATCTACTACAACTTTTCTTTCAATCACCTAAATCTTTCACTACTATATTTATACAATTCTGACAGATTATATCCAAATTTGTTTAATCAGCATTTAAGAATCCTTCAATGTGTTAAAAATAGACATCTTAAATTTAAGTTCATGCCTAAGCTCTTAAGAATAAGATAGAGCAATCGGTATCTAATCCTTTCGGTGTATTTGCTTTAGTTCTCTTGAAATGTTATAATCTCTCACTTATACTGTTGCAAAATTTATTTGCCGCTAATTCTGCAATATTGAAATATTGCGTTCTGAAATCTTCCTGCATATATATTTTTTAAGGAATGTGAATAAAATATAGAACATTCGAATTAGGATCATGAATAAGTAAATATATATATATATATATATAATATATATATATATATATATTATATATATATATTAATATATATATATTTATATATATTAGAAAAATAATTATTAAAAATCAACAAGGGAACAGATTTTAAAATCCATGCTAGTTTTTGTTCACAATAATAATAAAAAAATACATAAATGGCTAGATAAATTGAGCATTTTATAAAAGTTTTAAAACCTTTAAAATTTTTAGTTTTTTATTTTTAAATTGTAAGACAATGGCTGGTCAAATTGACTTTTTACTTTCAGAATGAACTTAATAATATAATCTGAATATAAAACAAGAAGTATTTTTGCTGTTACTGTCTCCAAAAAGTTTTTTTGGAAAAGTAACACTACAGTGTAGCCCTAAATGCTGTTTCCGTTATTAAAAAGTGAAGGAAGGTGAACGGTTTTTTAAAACATTCACCTTTTATGAAAAATGCTTCTATAACAAAATTTTTTAGCAAGCTTATATAAATTTAAGGTGTCCGCGACATGTGATAATTTTTTTTTCAAATAATGGAGGTATGGGGATTTTTTTTTCTGTTTTTTAAATATTTTTAGTACATTTTAAGAAAAATATGCTAAAATTAAGAAGAGAAAAAGAAATTATTATTACTGAAATGGGTAAAAATTTACAAAAAGTAACCTAAACGCGCCCCCTTCTGTACCAAAAGTTTCTGAACAATTTTTTAATTTTTCGGTTCTGATGTATTGCTATGTTATTCATTTGTGAAATAACTTTTAGGATAAAAGATATTTTAATTTCTGCAAAAACTAGAGAACTTTATCTTAGTTATTATATGAAATTGCTTTAAAAAACAGTGATTATATTCACATAAGGGACTGTAAATTTTATAATAAAACAGTGATTGATAAATCTGAAGATTAAAACACTCTTACTATTATACAAAATATACACAAAAAATTTCAGTTAATTATTTTAAAAATTTTTTTACCAATCGCCGTCCCGTTTGAGCATTTAAAAAAAACATATTTCGAGTAAAGCGTGTTTTAAAGTATGACATCTTGCTTAAAGTAATGGCATCTGCTTTTACTGAGACACTTGTAGCTTTGGTTCTAATGAATGTAAAATAACAAACGGTATTTTTATAAAGTTAATAAGATAGTCTATAAAACGCAATCATAAAAAGAATTTGTCACTTTTTAGCCAAATTCACAATTTTAGGGTAGTGGGATACTGTAAGACATCTAAACAGTGACTGAATTATAAATTTTGAAAATTGATATTATTTTCAGAGCTTTTGTTCAAATGAAATAGTAACAGGTGATTTTTATTACAATTTCACTGCTCCGATGTACATGGTAAGATCAAACTGTTCCCACACACAGAATAAATGCCATTTACAAGTTTTTTTTAAAAAAATAGAACTATAGTTTAATCTTATTGGCCTTCCAAATACTGTCTTCTTGTATTCGCACACTTGTTCAAGCGTTCGTATGACTATTGAAAACACTCCTGGAACCCATTTTTTGAAAGGTCCTTCAGTAGCTTCGTCGCATTTTAGATCACCACATCTGAATCCACAAAACGGTATCCCTTCAATTTCATTTTGAGCCATGGAAACAGTTAAAAATCTTCTGGTGCTGGAGTCGTTTCTGTATGCTTTCTACAGCATCTTGAGCGTCTCAGGTAGAGATTGCAATATCGGACCAAAAATTAAATACCGGTATTCCCTATTTCTTAGAACTTAATACCGGGATATCGGTTTTAATACCGGTATTCGAAATTTTAGAAGAAGAAAGAAAACGCAATTGTTTCTTTGTTTCACTTGCCAATTTTTTTAGAGAGTGTAAATATCACAAGGAATAATTTGTAACATGTAAATTATAACAGTATATAAAGAATCACAAAAAATAAATAAATAAAGGAACATCTTATTTATTTATTTATATCACAAAAAATGCAAATATCACTATTCAGTCTGTGGTACTGTTACAAATTTTTGAAATGTTCTTAATGTTTTAAAACTAACTTTTTGAAAAGTGTTCTTAAAAAACACAATGCATCAAATGTACTATCATTAAGCCTGGATCAGAATTTTGTGCAAACATTACCAGCTGTCGAAAACGCTTTTTTGGCATCTATGCTAGTACTTTTAGCAATGCGCGATACACTTTTTCCAAATATTTACCTCTAAATCCTTTATCTTCCAATAAATCGATTTCTCGTCGGATGATTTTGGATATAGCTGATTTCTGTACTGTATTTTGGTTTGTTAATTTTTTTTTTCCTTTTTGTCTATTGACATTAGTGTCATCATCATCTTCGATAATTGTACCGAATTTTCCTGTATGTTGATAAAAAATTTTAAGAACATTTAATATAAACTTGATCAAATTTTATTTGGTTAATCTCTTTTTTTCTTAACTCTAGAACATTTTTTACATTCTCTGCCATCATATTCTTTTTATCATATAAAAAATGAAACCAAACCGAAATATTATCAACTGATTTTTTTGTGTGCTCATTTTGAACCCGAAAGTAAGATACAATGTGAATAAAAAACTCACCAATTTAGAAAATATCGAAATACTATGCATTTCTTCACAAATACAACCTTGGTTTCTCAGATACGAATATCAGACTACGAATTCTGTGCAAGTGCATTATCACTCTGAGCTGTAATAGGACAGTTTTGGCTTGGGTGTTTCAGATATTTTATAATTTCTCTTGATTGTACGATGTAAATTTTTTTTCACAGTCTAATTAATTTCGCCAGTTAGGGAAACATTTTAGAAGCAGATGTTGATGGATGAAGGAAAGCAGATGAGCTCGGATATGTTATTACTGTTTCAACGAGAAGTTAGCTAGGGGTAGTGTTCTTTTTGTCAGAGAAATGATTTATGTCTAAATTTTTAAGTTCAGATTAATAGTCTTTTATCCTGTTGTATCTGGCAATGTAAAAAAAATCAGATGTTGGATTTAATGAATTGCCTTAGAACTGTAGAACCAGCTAGGAAGAATAAAGACAAGAGCAATAGAATAAGCTGAATAAAAACGTTTAATATCTTCACCCTCTGAAATGGACGTGAAATTATTTCATTTATAATATATTTTAATCATGGTGCAATAATTAGCACTATAACATAAACATAAAGACGTGTAATATTTTGCTATGTTGGCGACCCCTGAACATATAAGAAACAATTTAAAAAATTTCTACTAAGTACCAAAAAAAACCGGTATTGAAACTTGTGAATACCGGTATTTCGAAACTGTACAAATGGCTCAAAATACCGGTATTCGGTATCCCAGTATACCGGTATTGCAATCCCTAGTCTCAGGTGATTTCGTAAGCAAAACACAGTTTCATGTTTGCACGTTGCTCCAAAAAGACGATAGTGAAAAATTCTACGAATGAAAAATTTGCTTTGGCAGATTGATCTGCAGCTAACGCCATCAGTACAGGTAATGAATTTCACATGGATGTGTGTTTTCCTTATTAGTGCTGCACAACAACACCGAAAAAGATATTTCTCCTCCAATGGACACCTGCGTGAACGTAAGGGACCCTTATGGGAACTTTTTGACTCTAGTAAAATTAAAAAATGAATAAGTCGACTCCTAAATAGTATATCTTGAAAATCCTAGTTCAGGCACCGTATAAATGTCTCAGCTGCGTAGGCAAATATTATTTCTATAGAAGCATTTTTCATAAAAAAATGTTTTGGAAATATGTCATTTTTTCGTCATGCCCCCCCCCCCAAATAGCATTTAAATAACATTTATTTTAGTAATATTCTTAAAACAAATTTATATAAATATTTCAATTCAAGGGGCCTCAGGGGTGTTAAACATATCTCGAGAGCTGAAAATATAAACACTTTTCGGTTAGATGCAGTTCTCTGAGGTTAAAATTAAATAATTCGATTCACATTTACACATTATTTACAAAAAAATGAAGCTTCGAAAAGGAGAAAAATATTTAAAATATAATCATAATTTTAAAAAATTGGAAGCATAGAAATATAAGGAACATTTCTGATAGAAATATGAATTAAGTTTTACGTTGAGCATGATATTTTCTAAAATATTAGCTCTAATTACAATCAATAAGTCAATTTTTAAAGTTAAATATATCTTTATTACACTGTAGCTATTTATATATATACAGAAAATTAAATTATATTTTTAATAAATAAAAAAAATTACATTTTAAATTTTTTCTAAGACATTTTAATATTTTTCAAATATTTCGAAGTACAAAATATACATCATACTAAAATTAGGTAAGGTTTAAAGACTATTATATATTTCAAAATTCTATATAAAGTTTTATACATCAAAGGCTATTTGTTTAGAAAATAGTATGCGAAACATAAAATTTACTTAATATTTATTACAGAAACATTTCTAATTGTTATATGCTTATAGTTTTTGAAATTACAATTATATTTTAAAATTTTTGCATTTTCTGAGTCTTTATTCCATTATAAATAATGTTTAAAATAATAGAACTACTTAATTTTAATTTCAAAGAATTATATCTATTTGAAAATTGTATTTATATATGCTCAGCTCTCGGAACAAAATTAACACTCCTGAATTCCCTCAAGTGACACTAAATATATAAAAAAATATTCATTCATACTCTTTTACATAATAACAGGCTCGAACGTAGCCAGACACCATTAAATATAATTCTGATTAAAAGTTAAGGATTTCTTCCTCACGTATATATATGTATCCCTTTTTTTTTGTAAATAAAGCGGATGTACTCCTAAATATGTTTTCCAATCTATTATTTCCCCTTGAGTTATCACAAAAGATTTTAGTATATTATGAAAGAATTATATTCCAGGAAAGAGCAGGTATTCTATATGCAAACAATATATATATATATATCTACTAGCTGTTACCCGACCGCTTCGCTGGGTATTTCATGATGTTTTATAAATTTTTACTGCTTATATATATGTATAAATTATTGATATCTAAGTCCTAGCATTAAGAATTCGATTGAATTGAAAAATATACTTATACCTGTAACTGTCACCTGTTGATAAAAAAAAAGGGCAGAACTCATCTAATTTGTATTTTCTAAAAATCTCTAAAATTGAAGCATAGAATGATGTTTGCTCTTTCGTAACTCAAAAACCAAGTGGATTCCCGCAAAACCAATTTTCGGTGGATCTCTACTCCGTAAATTGAACATGCAAGCCAAATTTCAAGTCTAAATCTAACAGAAAAAAGCAAAAGTTTTACTATCAATATCCCCGTAATCCCGTTGAGAGCCGTTTTCCAAAATTACTGCTCTTAGCGGATTTCAATTCAACAAAAGAAAAATGCAAACCAAATTTCATTATTATAGTCCTTGTAGCTCGAAAAAAGTAATTTTTTTTGTCAATACGTCCCAGTAACCCCCTGCAACCCCCAGAACTTGATTTGCTTAAAATTTATTCTTAGTGGATCCCTATTCAACAAAAGAAACATGCTTAACAAATTTCAAGTATATGGGTCTAACAATTAAAAACAGGAATTTTTTTCTGTAACTCCTCTTGACCCCTCGCAAACATCTTTAGGGGTCAATTTTCATTTTACTCTTTGTTAGAGGAACTCTATTTCATGAAAGGAACATGCCTACCAATTTTCAAGCAGGATGATCAAGTAGTTTAAAAATGGAAATATTTATCGATTACGCCTCTTAATCTCCCGAAATTAAACTTGGTAGTTGATATTCGCGAAACCCATTTTGTAGCGGTTCTCTACTTTACGAAAGGAATCTGCTTATCAAATTTCAAGACTGTACGTCTAACAGTTTAAAAATGGGTATTATTGTCTATAACGCCACTTGAGCCCTCGCAACGCCACTTCTGGGTCTGTTTTCACAAAACCCATTTTGTAGGGGAATTGCACTCTATGAAAGGAATCTGCTTAGCAAAATTTGAAGACTGTGTGTCCAATTAATTAAAAATGCAAAAAAATTATCAATAACGCCCCTTGAACCCCTGCAACACCACCTAGGGGTCGATTTTCACAAAACACATTTTGCAGTGTATTTCTATCCTATGAGAGGAATCTGCTAACCAAATTTCAAGACTGTGAGTCTAATAGTTTAAAAAAAGAAATAATTATTTATATCTGCCCTTAACCCCCCGCAACATCCTTGGGGGTCAATTTTCTCCAAACCCGTTTTGTAGCGGATATTTACTCCATGAAAGAAACATTCCTACCAATTTTCAAGCAGGTAGGTCAAATAGTTTAAAAACGAAAATATTTATCTCTTACGCCACTTATTCCCCTGCAACGCCACTTAGAGGTCTGTTTTCACAAAACCTTCTTATAGCTGATCTCTACTCTATGAAAGAAATCTCTTTATCAAATATAAAGACTGTGCGTCTAATAGTTTAAAAATGGAAATAATTATCTATAACGCCCCTTAAGTCCTCAACGCCACTTTGGGGGCAATTTTCACGAAACCCATTTTTAGCGTATCTCTACCCTATGAGAGGAATCTGCTTACTAAGTTTCAAGACTGTACGTCTAATAACTTAAAAATAGGAATTTATAACGCCCCTTAAACCCCCGCCTCCGCAACACCCCTTGGGGGTCAATTTTCCCAAAACCCATTTTGTAGCGGATATTTACTCCAGGAAAGAAACTTACCTACCAATTTTCAAGCAGGTAGGTGAAGTAGTTTAAAAACGGATATATTTATCTATTACGCCCCTTAATCCCCCGCAACGCCACTTAGAAGTCTGTTTTCACAAAACCCGTTTTGCAACTGATCATTATTCTACGAAAGGAATCTATATATATCAAATTTAAAGACAGTGCGTCAAATAGTTTAAAAATGGAAATAATTATCTGTAACGCCCCCTAAGCCCCTGTAACGCCACTTGGGGGTCGATTTTCAGCAAACTCATTTTGTAGCGGATCTGTACTCTCTGAAAGAAATCCACTTACCCAATTTCAAGATTGTACATCAAGTAGTTTAAACATGGAAACAATTATTATTAAAGCCCTTATCCGCCGTAACGCCCCTTGCGTTTTCGAATTTCGGAAAATCCTTTCTTAGCTGATGTCTACTCTATCAAAGGAACATGTCTACCAAATTTCAAGTCTGTAGGTTGAATAGTTCCAGATATTTCGTGATTAGTCAATCAGTCAGTCAGTGAGTCGCTTTTCTCCTTTATATATATAGATGATTCAATATGAAGCAGACATAGTATTTAGATAAAGTAGTGCACATGAAGAAATTTAATCAATAAATAAACACATAGGGTTTTTCAAGATAGTCATTTTACATTTAATCTTTTTAAAGAATAATCATAACTATAAAAAGTAAACCTTTTTGCTTAAGTAAACTATTTGCATTTCTAAAGTTTTCGAAACCTGAAATAGGAATTCCTATGTTAAAAACTTTCGAAACTTTTACAAGTATCATTTATTTTTGGTAAATATTTATGTTCGAAATGTTAAGAGCTTTCAGAAATTAAACTAAATGTTCAAGTATCTAGTTAAGTTGTTTTTAAATTTATTAAAAAATATTGAGTTAGTTGTAAACTTTTTAAATAAAATCAAATCAAAATAAAAATGTCTCATCTTTGAAAAGATGGGGAAAAAATGTCTACTTACTTCTTATTTTAGTTTACATTTTTCATAATAAGACATTGTATTGTACCATTTTGTGTTTTACTGGTGCAGGTTTAAAGGAATATGATGAAATGGACTTTTAAGTATCTTATCATTACTACTACATTCCCTATCTCAGTAAAAAAAAAAAAAATTAAAAAATTTTCCAGTCTTTTTTCTTACTTTTTTACAAAACAACATTTTTATGTATCTCGACTTATCTAGAGAAAAGCAAAGAAATATGATTGTTTCAAGAAAAAATGAATTATAATATGTATTGATAATATTTTCATTCATAGATTAGAAGAAGACAATTCGAAAAAGCTTACTAAAATAAATATGTTATATTTTGATGGTGAATTGAAGAATTAAACAATACAGATTGAAGGATAGAAGAGTCTTTAATGAGTTAATTTTATGTAAATTGCAAATTAAATGCAAAAAGGCTATACTTTTTCCATATTTTAGGTGAACAACCTCCCTATTTATTAATTTTAAGTCTGTAGACCTAATAGCTGATAAAAGGAAATGATTTTTTTTATTCATTTATAATGCCTCTCGTCACAAAATTGCGGGTCGATTTTTGAAAACACCTACCTAAGCTGATCGCTGTTCAGCAAAAGTAACACATTGTTACAAATTTTGTGTAATGAACGCTTAAAATAGTATAAATAATTTATATATGAATGTGTAATACGTTTATTTTACTTTCTGTTGTATTTAATTTATAGTAGAATTGTAATATTCGTGGGCAATTTCGTTTCTTGCATTATAATGGCGATTTCATGGAAGCATAAGAAATGTTGGCGATAGAGGCAAGTTCGCATTCTTTTTGGCGACCCTGTTGGCCACTTGGTAATTGATTGAATGGTGCAGAAGTTGATACGCCTTTGCGCCCGCTGATGGGGAGCTGTAACACGAAACCCTTCTCTACAAAAAATACATATACATACTAATTTTCACAGTGTTCGGTTGAACGGTGTTGGAGTGAAGCAAAATCCTCTACACCAAACATCCATCTTTATAATTATAGATGAAACAGGGTTACTGATAAGAAAATATCGTGATTATCAGCAAGGCTATAAGCAGGAATATCCATTTGGCGATTTCATTGCCTGAGCCAGAGAAAAGGAAAATACCCATAATTGTCATTTTAAGAAATGTTTAGTTTTCTTTGAAAACTTTCTGTTTAAAATAAAATAAAAAAAATTTTCGTTTACACGAAAAATATTTTTTTCTCTTTTTAATAAAATTAATACGTTTCATGCAAATTTATACAAAATAGTTATTTTCGCTTTTAAAAATTTATTTTTCTTTTTTGTAAAATGTAATATTTCAAACAAAATTATGTATAAAAAAATAGGATACAAATTAACAAATTTCATACTGTGCAGAATTTGGCTTCCAATTTTTTTTTTCGCATAACGGGATGAACGGAAATTAATTTTGTGTTTTTCCAATAGAGGATTTATTTATATTTAAAGTCAAATTTTTTCACATTTAAGTCACAATGTACTTTAACAACTAATCTACGTTACTAGCTTTTAGCTTCCCCTCTCCGCCTATTTCTTGATGTAACCTGTACTGTTTACATAATTATATAATCACACACACAATAACAGTAATAATATATATTAAATAGCTATAACTCAAATAACGCAATGAATATATATAAGTCCTAGCATTAAGCCTTAAATTGTATTGAAAAAACATTCTTATAACTCTCATCTCTTGATTTTATAAAGACAGGACTCTAATTTCTAAAACTGAATTGGAAATCTCTGACACTGCCATAACCCCCTCCACCAAATTGGATTTCCTCAAAAACTATGCTAAGTGGATCTCTACTCGAAAAAATAAATACACATTCTCGAAATTTCCACTCTAATTCTAATAGTTAAAACACATAATTATTTTATGAATATGTACCATACCACTTAAAAGTCAATTTCCGTAAAACCCGTTCTTGGTAAATTTGAATTCCACAAAAAACGTGCATTCCAAATTTCATTACTTTAGCACTAGCCTCAAAGCGGATATTTTTTTCTCTTTGACCCAATAACTATCCACAACGCACCCCATACGAGTCGATTTACATAAAACTCATTTTGAACAAATATTTAATCCATGAAAGAAACCCGCCTGCTAAATTTTAAATCTGTAGGTCTAATGGTGCAAAACCAGAAATATTAATCTATAATGCCTTTTAATCCCTTTTGTTCCCCTTGTGGGTCAAATTCACAAGAACCTTAGCATGTCTGCCAATTTGTAGGTTTAATAGTTCGGAAACGGGAACATTAAACCAAAAATGCCACTTAAAATCTTTTAATCCCTTCCCCCGGGGTTGTGTTTCGCAAAATACTTTCTCAGCAGAAGGGAGAGGAAATGTATCGAAAGAGCCTCAGAACCATAATTGGATTGCAAAATTTCCTGTCGGCCATTTTGTTTGAGATACACCACGTTCTGAGGTCCAAATGAAACTGATGAAGGCAAAATAAAGGCACAACAATGATGCAAACCGCTGAATAACTTGATACTACTGAGAGCACAGTGGCGCACACAAGGGGGGTGTCCTGGGGGTTCGGACACCCCCCAAAGCCCTTGAGTTTTTTCGATTGATGATAACCCTTTATATATATAACGTAAAATTTAATTAAGTACTTTAATTAACAATTTATTTTATTAATTAATGCTAATTATTAATTCAATAATTTATTTTGTTAACAAAATCGACAAATTCAGAAGAATCAATTGGTGTTGTCTTGAGGTATAATACGAGTTGGGGGACTTTCGACCATGGACTCCCCCCTTGAAAAATTTTTGTGTGAGCTACTGACTGAGAGATTTAATCTCCTGTATTTGACAGTCCACAATTAATTTCAAAGACAGTTAATGACAGTTAATTTCAAAGCTATATGCCCCGCTGAACTCATTTTGAACAAATCTTTAATACATGAAAGAAACTTGGTTGCTAAATTTCAAATCTGTAGGTCTAATGCTACAAAAACAGAAATAATTACCTATAACGCCTTTTAACTGCCTTATGTATCAAATTCACATACACCTTCTCTTGATATGCCCACCAATTTGTTGGTCTAATATTTCGGAAACGGGAATATTTAACCGAAAACGCCACTTAAAACCTCGCAATTCCCACCCCGGG
>BMAO01005360.1:0-34482 GCA_019973975.1 Trichonephila clavata
GGACTCTAAGATAACACGATTTAAAAACTGCAATAAATTTAAAAAAAGTAATTTTATCTAAAACTAGAAATTGGGGGTATCTAAAACTATCTAGGAAGAATAATAAATTTATAGTAATAACCTGTTAAAGCGCTATGGAAATTTAATCCTAACTATTTAGAATTTCTTTATCCAGATATCTCTTTAATACAATTGCTTGGGTATTTTTGAATTAAACAGTATTTAGTAAAATGTTTATAGTTCTTTGTTTTTTCTGATTTATTTGAAACTAGAAATTTATTGCGTTGTGTGTAATTAATAACAGTATTTCTGAATATAGAGACATGCACATTACTCTCCCAATGCGGTACCTTTATAATAATGAAATTAAAGTTTTCTCGTTTATCATAAATATTAGTAACTATTTTATTATCTTTTAATTTAATTTCTATATCAAGAAAGTTTGCTTCATAATTGTTACTATTTGTCTGAATTAAATTAAGATATTGTTGATAAAAATTAATTTTAGGTTTAAAGTTGTCTTGCTTGTCAAAAATGATTATATCATCTATATAGAGAAAAAAGTAATATTCTAAGTTGTCTGTGAAACTATTTTCAAAATAATGCAAGTATAAATTGGCAAGACAGTTGCTAGCAGGGCCAGCTTGTGGCAGACCCTTAATCTGTAGATAATAAATACCATTATGATAAACATAGTTCTCTTTTAGAACTAACCTAAGTAGAGAACCAAATCTATCATATTTGACATTTTTAAACAAATTATCTTTATGTAATTTTACAAGTGTTTTAATCATATCATCAACATTAATAGAGTTAAAAAGATCTTCAAAATCTAAACTAACTACTGAAAATATCTTTTATTTTTACTTTGTGCAAAGAGTTCTTTACTAATTTTAAGAATGGCTGAGTTTTTAAGATTATTTATTGCATCTTGTAACATGTCATGGAGAATTTTGCCTGATTTGCGGACATATGTATTAAAACCATTAGTAACTGTTCTAAACTTGACTGGGCTTTATAAAGTTTAGGAGTAAGAAATATATTATATATATATATATACACTAGTGTCCAAAAGTTAAGAATAAATCGTAAAATGTGAAAAACATGGAGTAAATATTCGTAAAATTATTCCAAATTTCATGCGGATATTAATTGATTGAAGAAAAAACATTGGGTTTATGCAAAACTTTTCAGTCGACTACGTCCTGCGCGAAACACCGGCGCATGTCGGAACGCTGAGAAACCGATTCACGCAGCATAGGCAGTTCAGACAAGTTTCGTGCAACTGCTGTGCGAAGGAACGTTGTTAACCATCAAACAGGTGAATGATGGCACAAAGACGCCAATTGGACATGTTTACGAAAGGAAGAATCGTTGGAATGCTGGAATCCTCACGATCACAAACCGAAGTGTCTCGAATTCTGAATGTGGACCAGTCTGTGATCTCAAGACTGTGGCAGAGGTTTCAAAGAACGGGAGATGTTACCCGACAACCAGTATCAGGTCGACCAAGAGTCACAACCTCTCGCCAAGACCGATATCTGGTAATAAGTGCGCGACGTCAGAGGGCAGTACTGCCAGAGCACTGGGTTCGGCGCTCACAGTCGCCACAGGAATACGAATTTCGAGACAAACTGTTTACAGGAGACTCAATCATGCTGGCCTGTATGCCAGAAGACCAGCAGTTTACATTCCCTCACGTCTGCGCATAAACGCGCTCGTTTGAACTGGAGTTTGAAACATCAACATTGGAGTGTGGGAGAGTGAGCCAATGTGATGTTCAGTGACGAGTCCCGGTTTAGTCTGAGTAGTGATTCTCGGCGGGTAACGATATGGAGAGAACGTGGAACACGTTTTGAACCAAGAAACATAACGGAAAGACATCATTTTCCATCAAGGAAGTAATGGTATATGGGCAGGCATCATGATGGACGGCCGCACAGACTCCATTTCTTTGACACGGGTCTGTGACTGCTCAAATGATACAGAAACGAAGTTCTTGAGCCTTATGTTCGCTTGTTTCGAGGTGCTGTCGGTCCTGACTTCATATTCATGGATGATTATGCGCCATGTCACCGAGCGGTGCTGATTGATGACTTCCTTGAAACGGAAAACATCCAGCGCATGTCGTGGCCTGCGAACTCCCCTGATTTAAATCCTATCGAGCATGTATGGGATATGCTCGGGAGACAAATTGCAGCCCTTTCGCAACCACCAAGCTCCATTACAGAACTGAAGAGAGCTCTCCAAGAAGCTTGGAACCGTTTGAGCCCACAACTCATTCATCATCTCATAGCAAGTATGGTAAATCGCTGTGCAGCGTGCCTGGCTGTCAGAGGTGACCACCGCCTTATTAAACTGCAGCATCAGTATTTTATTTAATGTTTCTTTCATTTTTTCTTTAAAGTGTGAATCCTTGCTATGCTCAGTTTTCTTTCAAACTGCTACTTTGGATTAATAAACTTAATTATTATCATTCTTTTGATTTGCTTCCTTATTTTATAACCATTTTACACTCGCATATCACGTTTCCCGCCATTCTGATTTACAGTTCCTTCTTTATTCACATAATTATCAATTATGCTTAACTTTTGAACATCAGTGTATATATATATATATATTAATAATGATATGACATACTGGCACTGTGAAGAAAATTACACACAATTTAACAGTAAATTAAAACTCCGGATGTAAGGTACATGAAGTATTTTATATATATATGCTATATTTTAAAGTTGTATAGCGATTTGTATGCTTGAACAAAAAAAAAAAAAAAAATTGCTCAATTCCCTTATTGAATAAGTAAACGCTTTTCTGAATTTATTGTTCCATGCAAAAATATTATCTTAAATTACTGTCTGGAGATAATTTCAAATCGTTTTCTCTTAGTAAAAATTAGCCAAATAAACCAAATCGATTGATTTTTCGGTACTTACGTATTATCGCAACATATTGGCGACATTATATGAGACGAAGCACATGGATGCCAATTCAGCTCGTACGCCACATAAGAAATCGGGTTACCAACTTGGCAAGATATAAATAAAGTTGGCAATTGTTGTAATAATACGTAAATACCGATTTTTCTGTAAATTTTTTTTAGAATTTTGTAAGTTTTGCTCTTATTTTTAGTTAGCTTATTTTGTAAGCATCTTTTCCCCCCTGTTTTGTCAATTTTACTTCTTCCCTTGTTTAGGCAAAAGTCAAAAGAGAGAAAATGGTAAATAGAGAACAAGATGAATATTTTAAATTTTTAATAAAGAGGAACATCATCTAACTTTATAAAGAATTTACGTCCCTGCTTCCCTGTGACCCGCCTAGAGGTGTGGGAGGAACTAAATGATCGGACTACATGATGAACTTCAATTATTTTATTTATCACTATATTCAACTCAGACACAAACAACAATTAAACAAGATAACCTTAATCAGTAATAGAACGGGAGCGAGACGAGATTGCGTTGGGGAGAATATATTTAGTCATGCAGCTCTACCTTTAATATAACTTGATACAGAGATTACGTATTTAAAGACCGCACTATTAATTTAACTTTCTAATCATCCACTTGATTTAAGATCACAGTACCTGAATTCTTGCAGTGTTCTATTCTCTTTTTGTTGACTTAAACACGTCCTCAATAGTTAGTCTAATCACTTTCTTAATATTCAGACTTCTGGTTCCTTACACTGTTTACGTATACGCTTCACTGCCAATTTACTTTACTTCTAATTGATTCACAATTCACTAACTCCCAAACTTGCGAATAAAGTATATATATTAAACTTAATTTGCATATCACGCCTTCTGTTCTTCGGAGAAGGTTGGTTGAAAATGCTGGCCCAAAAGAATTCCTCAGAGGTTAATGGAAGGACTCGTATACATACGTCACAACTTCATTCTTGCCTTCCTGCAGATTTCTGATTTTAAATACAACGATTTAAGACCGGAAAGTTTATAAACGTCGCTTTATAAAGCAGCAAGAGAGTCAACGAAGGATCTCGTAATCTTAAACTATTGTGGAAGACACATGAGCTAGCATCCTCCTCAATGAACGTCTACACCATGGCAATGGGAAGACTTTAGAGCTCGACAGTTTCGACGGGAATCAGCCCCACCCCATGGTGGGTCTTCAGTGGTACAAGTCTAGAACTCATGGCATACCAACCACGAGTTCATGACCTTTAGGCTATCGATGCCACGATTTAAGGAAAAGAATAATTTCTAGTTTCTCGAATTATTGAACTGAAGACTGTATTTTTTCGTTTTGATTCGTTTTACTTTGAGCTTGCCTTTTTCTGTTTAAATTATTTATTTAGTTTATATCTCAAGCTAAATTTTATTTAGTTTTATTTATCAAACGGATAGTATTGTAATAATTATTCGATTAATGAAATAAAAATTTTAGTTTTTAAACCCACTAGTGTTATTTCTAAGCTACTCAATGGTTCAAAATAAGGCCAGACTACATAATATTTTGAAAGATAATTATACGAGAATTAAATTTCGCAGATAATATTATATTTGTTTCTTTAGTTTCATTGATATAAAATAAAACAACAAATAGCTCTTATTTCTTAGTTCTCATGTTAGAATGAGGCGAAGAATAAAAATTCTACTTTTGTGGTGCTGAAACAAATCTCACAGGAAGGCAGTAACAGTAAAGCCTTACAACCGCCCGAAGTATGACTACGGCATAAAAGACTGTAAAGGTCTTTAAATGTTGGAAATGTGCATTATATTGATTTAGCAAGAAGAAAATGGTTGCACCATTTACATACAATTTTTTACCATTTTTTCTACCATTTTTTCTCTCGTTGAGTCTGGGAAAAGCCATTAGTGTAATGTTGCAATGGAATGAAGGGGAAAAAACCCCGTTTCATACAAAATTACTGTTATTTTTGATTTGTAAATAGTCATCATGAACATGTATTTTATTTGCTGAAAGCACCCTTTTGATTACTTTGATTATTTTATTCATCATTTATGAGATCAATTAAGAATAGTTAAATTTTGTAACTAAAGATCTTTTTCTTTCCTGAAAAATTTATTTTATGTGGTTTAGTAATGATTGTAATTCAATCATTTGATATGCAGGATTATTATAAATAACATTATAGAATTGATTAAAGGATGGATTTAACTTAATGCAGAATAGTTTAATGGAATAAATTTCTTTAAGTTCTTGTTATAAATTTTGTTTGATTTTTATTTAATACATGTTGTGACGGATCTATACGGGCTTATACTAATTCCTTCTTTTTCCCTTTCAATAAAAATATTTATTTCAACCAAACTTCATCGAGAAACCAAACGTGATTTATGTAAATAAGGAATATTATATAAATTCGGGTTTCGCGAGTTGAAAAAGGAAGTGAGAAGTCAAGTTAAGTCAAGTGAAGAGAGTGATAAGTCGACACGTAGTTGTTGACAAGTTAAGCGAGGTTGATACTTTTGATGTACGTAAAGAGAAGTGGATTCGAAGATTGAAAAGCATTGAAATTAACTATTACGGAGCATGGAGTCTTCGTCAATTCATCCAGCTAATTTGAGTGCCTGAAATTCTCCGTGAAGGATCTGCAGCATTAAGAAACAAGGTACCGTAAATTTGACTAAGTAAAATATGATTATTAGTGTGCGGCGTAGTTGTAAATGTGCCGTTTAAGCTATCTTAGATTCAGTTAAGGTACTGTAATATTATCCCCTCTTGTATATATCTCACCTCTACGCTCTACCATAGTTATATACCTTAATTAAAAATGTGTTGTGTCTGTTCTTAATATCTGATAAGAATCAATAAATCAGTTTGAATTGGAATAATGTCTCTGGATCATTTAGTTCCACCCACACATCTAGTCGGGTTTTCAGATAGACAGGAAGGTATTAATGTAAGGGGTGGCAACAGGTCACCACAATGTATATATATACATGTCTATATAAATATAAATCAAACTCTAATAAGCTTAATTTTGTAAACGCACGCACGCACACTGCAATATCCTTTAACACGGAAACATATTTCAGTCCCCTCACTTGTATGTTAAGTGATTTTCACTCTCTCTCTGTATGTATGTAAATATATATATTAAAAGCACCAACAATAAAAAAAAAACTTGGCCTTAAAGTACTTTTTTCCCCATGTTGACGCACTCAGAAAACCCATTGCTTTGCTGTTTTTACCAAGCATTTTCTGCAGTTGCTGCGAGGTTTTCCTTTAAGATTCTTGGTCGATATGTGCGTGAAGTGCTACAGTTTTAGAAGTAAAATTTAGGAATAATTCAAAGAAATACGCAAACGCCCATTTCAAAAAGGGGGGAAAATGCAATGTTTCTTTTTGCCATAGCAATTGATTTTTTATGTCAACGCAGAGTGTTTTGATGTTTTGCAAATGATTTTTGCCCGGAATGTCTTATTTAACTGGATTTGTTTTCTTGTTTTTTTTTAAAATTCTAGTTTGCGTTTTTCGAGAGATATAACTTTTGTTTTTAAATTTCCAATTTCGAGAAAAAAAACTTTTTTTGAAATGTTATATATAAATGTATTTTTTTTCTTGTTTTTCTTTTTCACTTCTAGAATCCAGCATTTTCAAGCAGAACTTTTTCTACTTCATTTCAATTTCGAAAAACATAAACAAGTGAAAACACACTCTGAATTCGAGAAGGCGTAATGGCGTGGCAATATATGTGAATTTTCCACTTTATTTTTCTTTAAATTTGTACACTGTTTTTAACTGCTTATATATATATAATTTTGAACTATTATAAATTTAATAACCCTAACTGATGTAGTATTGATTCTATAAATAGTTCAATAGTTCAAAAATTTGACCTAAGATTTCCTAGATAGTAATGACGAACTTGGATCATAATCGGCTTCATATATATGAGCAAAATTCTAATGATTTATGTAAGCATGGCGCTTTGAAAACAATAATATTTTGTTATTGAATGAAATATTTAATTACATGAGGTTCATAGGAGTTAACACGCAAACCAAGAAAAGCCAGACTATATTTGCTGCCAATGTACAAAATTTAGACACAGATACCAAAACAACAAAAATATTTCTACGTGTTTTGTTAGGGGGAAAAAAAAAGAAAGTCAAACTTTAGTGGAAAATAACGCGATTCGTGTGGCGCAGATTTAGTTAAGTGACGCTAATTCGTAAATAGCCGGAAAAAAAAACAGGAGAATAAACCTCTCAGAAAACCCAATTAATAGTAAAGTTTTAAGGTGTTACAAGTTACAGAAAATCAAATTAAAACAAAAACAGAAGTATGTGACGCACTTTTAAACATTTTTGAAAGAGAAACATATACATTTAAATAAGCTTTATTATTATTACTGAGGAGGATATTAATTATTAACAAAGACGAAGGGCATTTTAAAGATAAAAATAAAAATTAATTAAACAAGCATTTTTCCTACAATTTAAATTTTGAACTCATTTAAATAGAAGGAAATGATTTTTTAAATAAATTCTTACAAAAAAATAACGGTGAGTTTATTCAACGCACTTACTCTCTGTTCCAAATATTATTATTTCTTCTTCACAATATACTGGCAAGAATGCAATAAAATTCAAGAGCTAAACGATACACATTTCGCTTAAGCATCTTCACACTTGAAAACTAGGCTACTTAGCATATGCATTCCTGTAAGAAGTGTCCGCAAAGCACATGCGTAATAGTTTCGTAGAATAATAGAAGTTAAGCCAAATAAATGTTGTTCAAAAGGATTTCTGTAAAACTCAGCATAACAAATTAGGTTGTACGTATTTGTTGTTACAAAATTAGCAAAAGTTTGGGAAACTGTTGATATCGAAAGCACAAATTATATATTATACAGGATGTCCCCGAATGTGCCGTGTATAAACTTGGGGGAATGGTAGAGAACATCCTGAGGAGCCATAATTACACAGGAAAGCATGGACGGAAACGTAACCCTAACTGGATAAAGAGTCACAAAGACAGTAAGGCCACAACACAGAATGTAGTGTAAAACGCTTTATTACACAAAAACCGTAATAAATAAAAAATATGATATAAAAGCATCCCAAAAGGTGCTCGAAACTGTGACCATTGGCATATATGCACGCACGATACCACGGACTGGCAGACGTGTTCGAAAATACTGGGCGTTGCAACGGCAAGCGCCCGTACACTGGTACTAGGATTTTGGTCCACAGCATACAACACACCTTTTTCAAATATGGGTGTTTGTGCTGTTCGCGGCCGCCCAGTACCTTCAATCGTAGCTCTGGAAGATCCATACTCTGATACACCTGAGCGAACGTTTGATGATTCGGTTGCCACCTCGTTGGGTATATTTCCCTAAACAAAAGAAGAGCAGTACGTCCATATCCGTTGGTTAAGTAGTTGATGAAGTGGATATCCACTAACTCGGTGTTCGTATAACGATTCATGTTCATCGCACACTGTCCGTGAATGAAATGAGGAAACCTCACGTGCCGACCTTGCGAGTTCACGTACAGCGCCACCTATTGCCTTCCGCCCATGCTTTCTTATGTAATAATGGCTCTTCACGATGTTTTCTACCTCCCCTCCAAGTTTGCACCCGGCATTCGAGGACACCCTGTTTATAAGAAAAAAAAAAGAGATTCAATTACTTCTTACGGCTATTTGAATCCGTAATACTAATTTAAGTCTTAAAGGTATCCGAGACTATGTTCAGAACCGTGATTTTGAAAAAACTTATAAATTACTAATTTTTTGATATTTAATGTCACATGAATTAGAATAAACAAATAATTTTTTTTAAAGATTATTACTACAATTAAAAATTACTTAAATGCATTTTTTTTGTCAAAAAATTAAGAAAGAATGACATATTTTCAAAATATTTTGATTTTATGGAAAATGCTTCTATAATAATAATATTTTGCCTATGTATAGATTAGACGTCTGTATAGAGCCTGAACTACACAGATACAAATTGAAAGATTCACATTATTTTCAGAGTTACCATCAATTGAAGTAATAACTGGCGTTTTTTGTTAAAATTTCTCTACATTTATGTACTAAAATTTCAATAAATCCACTTCTAAATAATACATTTCAACAATCCTAGTTCAGGTTCAGAAGAGAAGTCTTAGGTATATATAAGCAAAATATTATTATTATAGAAGCATTTTCCATAAGAGGAGAATATTTTGAAAATATGCCATTGTTCCTTCAATTTTTGACAAAAAATTGCACTTAAATATTTTTTTATTGCAGAAATATTCTTAAAACAATTTTATACGTATATTCCAATTCAGGTGATACTAAATATCAGAAAACTTATTCATTTATACGCGTTTTCAAACCCACGGTTCGAAAATTAGTCTTAAAACTTACACTTCATTTTAAATTTTGGGCATTTTGAACACAAAATATATTTTAACTATCATTATAAAGGTTTACAAAATTAAATCTATAGTTATTCATGAAATACAAACTGTACTTCAATTATTTGTGTCTATCTTTCAAATTGGCAATGTGCTTTTATAAGAGTAGTACAAATGACAACTCAAATAATATATTTTTTACAATAAGTCTGAAAGATTTAGTATTTAAGAGAGTTATATTCACACACACGCACACACGAAAGTTTATGACTTCTGTTATTTTAACGAAGGCAAAAAGAGATTCAAATTATTAACTCATATTGAATATACTTCATGTGTATTTCTTGCTGTTATCTGACAACAATTTGTTTTAAGGTAACCGACAACTTGCGACAACTTTAAAAAAAAAAAAATGGATGTATGGGGATTTTTTCGTGGATTTTTAATTTATGAAGTGCATTTTAAAAACAATATGCTAAAATTAAAAAAAAAAATTATATAAAAAAAATGTTACACACAAGGGCCCATTTTGTACCAAAAGTTTATGAAGAAATTTTCAATTTGGTATTTTTATAAAGATAATAAGATGGCCAAAAAATAAAATCATTAAAATTTTTTCCAATTTTTGACAAAATTTACAATTTTAGGGTAGTCGGATACCTTAATATGTTTTCATTCTCACAAATAATAAATAAAACAAAAACAGCATTTTATGAAAATGAAAACGTCACTATTTACAACTTTTACTCGTTTTTGAGGGTTGAAAATAGTTTTATTTTCTGGGGAAAATTTATTCCTTTCTATAGAAATGAAGGGATTTCATTACAACTCACGTTCGTTGTATGTCATAATAGACTTAATTTCCGGTTTAGAATGTTTCAATACAGATAGAAAAGAGAAAAGTCCGTAAACTCTTTAAGGTTATCGGTGTTTAATCAATTCGAAATCATGGGAAGGAACGTATGAAAAATAAACAAAAGTTTTAATGACTTTCTGAAAGGGAATTTAAATTTAAGGTTTTAACAGATTCTCAATTGGAAAAGTTGTACTTTTGCAGAAGCAATCATAAACTTATTTTTTTACATTATAAATAATTTTCTTAATAAAATTTTTGTATGTATCATGCTTTTATAACCATTTCCATAGTCCAAATTTCAAGTCTCTAGCTCATCGGGAAGTTAGTTTAAAATCAATTAAAAAATTCCTCCCGGGCAGACAAGAAAGCGAGTTAATAAAAAATGGTAAGATTAATAAGTATTCCTGCTACAAAACTAAGATCTTTAAGCATACTAAACATTAGGGTATATATAATAAATGATTTATATTGCAGATGAGCGAATTGAATGTATAAACATAATAAAGTTATACTATAAAAGCCTTTACACATTGGGTAACCTTATTTAAATCTTAAAATCAAACATTGATTAGTTGTTCAATGAATTAATGAGAAATTGAGAATGTTGTGAAAGTCCCTTTGCTGATATATCGACAAGATTTTTGTCCTCCCTAAGAAAAAAAAGCTAAAAGCACATTATTATCATAAATCAAATTACAGCAGTAAAGTGAATTAAAGAACATGGTAGTTACTAATTATTCCTTTTATTATAATTTTTAGAAATATCAATAAAAAAAAGGACACTGCTTTCAGAGAGAGAAACCTTACGATTTTGTGCAATTTATCAAGTACATTTTGCAATAAAAATATTGTTAAAACTATACTTCGTTGCAAAATTTATAATAAGAATTTCTGTATCACTCATACCAGAAATATACACTTTTAGGTGTAAAAAAGAGATTTTATTGCTTTGGACAATACACAGCTACAATATCTAGTGTGTTCTCTTTAGAAATACTAATTGAACTTGCAGCATATACGTTTTACTAATGAAGAAATTATAAATCTGAAATAACAGTCAGAAGGTAGGACAAATGGTAAAAGGAAAATTTGGGAAATATTTATCTTGATGACAGCATTGATTACTTCAAATCGAGATGAATGTTTTGCTAAAACGTGCGCACACACATTACTTATATTCATAAGTCCATATAGATTTCCTCTTAAAAATTAGCCAGAGACTATTTTATTACATGTGCTATTTGCATCAATTCTGAACAACATTAAAAGTGAAAATTACACTAAATTTGTAACAAAAAAGCAATTTTATTGATATAAAAATACAAGAAAAAAAGTGGTGTCTGGTACATTCATACAGATTTACAGGAATTAATAATTTATTGGACAGTGGCATGGGTAACACTTAAATTATCTATTTTTCATACTCTTAGAAAAATTTCGAGTGTAGATTTATCCAAATTTTATAAAAGTTTGAAAAAACTTCAAAAATTATTAATTTTTCAAAATTGTAAAACAATGGCCGATCAAACGGATTGATTACTCTCAGAATAAACTTAATAACATAATCTGAATATAAAACAAATTATTTTTACTGTTACTGCCTCTTAAAATGTTTTTTTGAAAAAGGGTACTGTGTAGCCTTAAATCACTGTTTAGAACTTCCTCATTGCAATGAACTGCACTGTTGTAGTGATGAGACGTACAGCGATTCGTATGAAATTTTCGTAAATAAGATAAACATTTCGGGTTTAGTGCATCATGGTATGCTAAAACCATTTATTTTATATGAGACAAATGTCAGAGAGAGGGTCCATGAGTTCTAAAAGCTCCCCTGTTCATGCAACTTCCTCCTATAAAGTTTCTCTATGATAAGTATTATATACTTTCTCAGATTGAACTAGTATGAATTAAATCCTACTGGACAAACCAAGTTAAACTTTTTTTTTAACTGAACACATTCTAATACAAAAAATTGTTCAAACAGAGGCATGAAAAAAATATAGTAAATGTTGTAAAATATACACTGACAAAAAAAAAAAAATCCCAACAGCAAGAAAGACTTGTGTTAGATAAACGAAATTTAGTAGGCTTGTTTATACATCTGAAAGAGGACATCGATTCAAATTTCACGCTTCACGCTCAACTGTAGCACTAGTAGCGCCACTCAGAATTTGCAAATCAGGGTTGCTTTAAATGAGTGTTGTAAATTTCGCGAGCTTTATTTGTCTGTGAAATTTGACGTATTGAGTTGATGTTAGCTAAGAATGCCTTTAAGAAGACGAAAAAGTCATTATCAACAGCTCTTCGAGTTTGAACGAGGTCGTGTAACAGGGATACGATAAGGTGGATTCCCCCCCTCCCCACGATATTGCAGAAAGATTTGACCGGGATGTATCCGCTGTGCATGATTTTTGGAAGCAATGGTCAAGGGATTGTACTGCCTCTTGAAGACCGGGTTCCGGCAGTCATGTGGCATTACTGAGACGGAAGACCCCCGTATTCGGCATACGGCAGTGGCGCATCGTACTGTGTCTGTGGCAGAAATTCGAGCTGCAGTTGGTACCACAATGACTCAACGAACTGTTAGAAATCGGCTCCTTCAAGGACAGCTCTAAGTCAGGTGACCTATAGCATGTATTCCACTGACTCCAAGCCTCTGCCGTTTGAGACGTCAGTGGTGTTAAGCCAGAGCTCATTGGAGAACGGAGTGGAGATCTGTTGTGTTTTTTGGTGAATGGTGATCTGGCCAGTGATGGCCGTGTGTTGGTTAGAAGGATGCCAAGGGAACGCCTGCAACTGAACTGTCTGTGGCCTAGACGCACTGAACCTACTCCTGGAGTCATGGTCTGGGGAGCAATTTTCTATGACATCAGGAGCACTCTCGTGGTTATCCCAAACACACTGACTGCAAATTTGTACGTCAGTCTAGTCGTTCAACCTATGCTACTGCCATTCATGAACATCATTCAAGGGGGAATTTTCCAACAGGATAACTCTTGCTCTCACATCGCTATTGTAACGTAATGGGCTCTATAGAGTGTTGACATGCTACCTTGGCCTTCTGGATCACTAGATCTGTGTCCAATTGAGCACATATAGGGTATCGTTGGAAGGCAGCTCCAGAATCATCCACAGCCAGCACTGACCTCCTAGTATTGACACAACAAATACAACGAGCAAGAAACTCCATACCACAAAGTGACATTCGGCACCTGTATGACACAGACACTGTATACACCTGCATGTCTGGAAATTACACCGGCTATTAATGTTACAAAATTTCACATTTGAAATCCATTTTCTTGAGCTTAAATTAAACCGTGATCTTGAAAGTATAATCCATTAAGCATGTTAACACCACTAGACAATATTGCATTGTCTGAATTTCATTACTCTACAATAATTTTTTCTTGGTGTTGGGATTTTTTCCCCGTCAGTGTAATTAAAAGCTTACATGTGTAGTCGTAGTTCTAAGTATATATTGCACTATCTATCTGTAAGAGCTTATATTGATCCAAATGAAATGATATAGATCGGAAACTTGAAACGTAAATATATTTAAACGTAATGTAACTGAAATATAAATGGAAACAATTTAACCGAAGTAAATAAATAAAAATGAAAATGTCAAGAGTTTTTTATAATATTTATTTAAGATATACAGCCGACTCTCTATAATTCAAACCTTCGATAAAACGAACCTCTCGATAATTCGAAGTATATGCTCAGTCCCTCAAAAAACTCTTTATATTTCGAACTAAAACAATACGTTTGGGCACACTTAATAATTCGAAGTAAAATCTGTGGCTGGCCAGACTACAACACGCAATATTCGAAGTTATTTTATAAAACTCTCGACAATTCGGTCACTCACTATCATGAACACTCCTGTAGAAAACAGGTTGAAGCTTACAAGTTCTGTGTTGTATTGTCTCTGCGTGTCTCCCCTTTAACGTAGCCATTTTGATATGGACATATGTCTGCTACCCTTCCTTTGTGTTTTCTGGTTCCTCAGGCGAAATAACACTTGTATCGTTTTCCTTCACCAAGTGGACAATAGACAAATCGCACCTGTTGTCAGCAGGCCATAAATTTCGTTTTCACACGGGGCCTTGCTATTCATGAGTTCAGAAAGGATGGTCCACTATTGTAAAGAAGAAATGCGTAGGATGTGTATGAATGTGTGTATTAAATGTATTCTTTTAATACAGTACTTTTAATTTCTGTATAGTATTTATATTGTATAATATGTACTTTTTAAAAATTACTTAAAATTTTTTTTATACATTTGTACAATTGTTTTATTACATAGTTTCAAATTTAAATGTGTTAGAAAGAAATTCTCTTCGAGTATTTTTTTGGGAGTTTTATTCTACCCTCTTGATAATTCGAAGCTTTTCACTGGTCCCTCCAACTTCGAATTATCGAGAGTAAACTGTATTACATATTCTATAATTTGGTAACTTTTTTACCAAAACAAATGGATTTTATTCTTTTTTATTGACGTGATGTTGAGTTTTTTGAGTCTAAATGATGCTTAATATAGAAATCCCACAAATGTTAAAATGTTGAAAATTATTGACCAGAATAAAATCTCTCGCTTAACAATACGCTTGGTTTATTTCAATTTATTTTTAAATTACTCTATTCATCAGGGTGAAAGTTTCCATTTTCGTGCTGAGATACTGCATGAATAACTTCGAATAGGAAGCTCTCCCTTAGAAAGGAATACTAACTCATAAATATATATATTCTAATACAAACCAAATACCCTGATCCATATTATATTTATAAATGTAGTGATGCCTAGAGAAAGGCAAGGGAATATTTTTAAAAGGATAAAGATTGATACAACTTCATCCCTTGAGTGGGATTTTCAACCGAGCCACTCTTTTCCATGTTTCTCAAACTTAAAAGAACGTATTTCTTTATGCTTCACTCTATTTCTCATTTAATTTAATTAAAATGTATGGGATACATTAAAAAAGAAATGTGATTAGTTTAAAAAAAGAATCAGTGGAGATATTCAATTTATAGAAAATGTCGATAAATATATTTATATCATTTTATTATAAAACAAATGTCTGAAAGATTTATTTGTTATTTCTTTAAGACAGCTGAGAGAGTTCGGAACTCAGATTCAATATACTCTAAAAAATCAAGGCATATTTAAAATGTTTGTGCTTGTAAAAGGGGATTAAAGTAGAATTAAGTGTTATGTGGTTTCTAAAATTTCTATTCTTTTAAATAAATTGAAAAAAAAATATATATTCATTATTAAAAATATATTTTAATAAGAAATTGATTATTAATTCTAATTTGAAATGTAAGATGAAAATCAAGATTTTTGCTTTTGTATGATTCCAGGGAAACGATAAAAACTAATTTTAATAATTTATTATACGTAATATAGATATTGTATTTCATTTACGAGATTTTCTTTAAGGTTAGAACAATTTGCATCAAGAATAATTCTGTCTGATGCATAAAAATTCTTTGCTTTTATGTGAACATTACATTCCTTTAAAAGGGGAATTCAAGAAAATACATTAAATAAATTACCACTGTCTTAATGGTTAGAAATTAGTACCAAAAATAATTCTTACGACTTCGGGTTGCTAAAATCACAGAAAAAATTAATCGTAATGAAAGGACTGAATACCCATATGTTGCATTCCTTTTTTGCTAAACAACGCATATATAAAAAAAGCAATTTGCAACGAAAAAATGTTTTTCGTCTTTGGAAAGTGATTTTGAATGTCGTTTTTCCGTGAGTATATTTATTAATTATCTAAAGAAAAACAAATAAGTTTTTCTTTTTTAATTTTTTATAATCTGAATGAATTTAATAAAAACTCTCACGGAGTATTTTTATTTATCAAATTTTATTCAAGTATTTCATATACATCTTCGGTCATTTTACTGGTTTTATGGGTAATTGAAATAAAACGAATTTAATGAAATTTATATCATGGAAAGTTTGATCATTTTGTTTTTAATGTGGCTTTACTAAAGGTAATTAAGACGTAAAAATGCTTCAAATTTTGCTTTTTTTTATTTTACTTTTAGAATATAGAGGGAATTTAGTTGAATGCATAAATGCATTATTTGTGAGAATTCGATGAATAGAATGCTTAAGGATTGAATTTTAAAGTTGTAATCAAATGTGATGTAACTATGATTCAGGTGCATTTTCTTCAAAATTTGTTTTGTATATAATATATATTACACAATACTAATTTTTCTTATACAATGAATGTAATTTTTCTTTATTATATGTTTAAACTATGAGAATTCTACATTTTTTTTTTGCAAAAATGGATGCTGTTGTGAATTATTGATAACATGTGCTAGGGAAGTAGGTAAAGAGTAGAGCCGGATTACCCATTAGGAGAAGTAGGCAATTGCCTATGGGTCCCGCGCTTTTTAGGGGCCTACAAGAGCGTGCTCTGTTTTCTGTTTGTGCTCCAAAAAACAGGCTACAGAGCCCCGAGAGAATTCGACTGCCTTGAGGCCTCCATGTCGTTTAATACGACACTGGTAAAGAGTAATTAAAAAGATATCTGAATAATCTGGAAGTCCAGTGGCTCAGTGGTAGCGTATTGTGCTTCCACACCACAGGTCTGAGGTTCAAAACCCGGGCTGGCAAGGTTGACTCAGAGCCTTTAATCCCTACGATTGGTCGATAAATGAGAACCAAGTTTTCTTGGAAACTAAACACTGGGGGTTTCACGTCAGATTGACCACCGAACCGGAACATCTGCTTATGCACCTAAGGGCCCAATGTCATGTATACTGAGATGGGCACAGTGGGCTTTGACCCTCATGGGCTGTTGCACCATTGAAAAAAAATTCTCGAATTTAAAATTTACAAATTACGAACTGAAAAATAAAGCAGAATATCTAATTTTTTATGCTGTGATTTTATATTGCCATTAGAAATATTATATCTCACAAATCATAAATGAAAATATCTTTATTATTAATTTTTTCAAAATGCACTTTTTTTTGGATGCACTTTTTTCAAAATCAACTTTACTTATAGTTCTCATATTTTGCATATTGTAAGATTCACAAATTTTCAATAAAGTGAATGAATTTTTTTCCGAATAAACACACGAAAGTCTTTAACAAGTTTTTTTAAAAAATTTGATTAAATTCGCAATATGTACTGCTATGATTACAAATACTTTTTATAATTTTATAAATTTAAAACTGTATGTGCAGCGTATTTTATGCGAAATGTACCTAAAAGGCAAGGACATGACTCGAAAATTTTTTTATTGATTATTAATTGCTCATACAGAATTATTTATAATTTAAAACGGGATTTTCTTACATTAAAAAATACATAAATATACAGATAATTCATTTGAAAAATATCGCTTCTATTGCTTTTAATTTAAATAAGTGAGAAGCATTTAAATTTAGTGTAATAAAAAATTTCATTTTTCCTTGTCGAGGCCGTCCCAGTTATCTGAAGACATTTACTTAAAATGCAATTAAATTGACTCAATCAGATGATAAATGAATGCCAAGCATGTATGAGAAATTGAGATTTCATTTGTAAAATTTAGGTTTCACTAGTTATTATCATAAACATGAAGTGAAAAAGGGTTTGAAAAGTCTTAACTTTTTACCCGCTTCGTTTATCTATCTTTTAAGAGGATCTCAAAATGTAAAACTTGGAATACAATTCAAAATTTCATTTTTTAAAATATATAATCCAGTATAAGAAATTGTAACATAAATATTCGTTCTTTCTCTATAGAAATAACAAAAGAATACTACAAAAAAGATTTTAATACCCTTGAAGAAAAATGTAGCTTAATGTGATGGATTGTACCAAAAATTAGTTTACAAATGCCTTTTTATCACACACATTCGCTTATTTTACAATCTATCATGAAATTTTTTATTGAAAAGCTGAAAGAGAAGATTATCAACCTCTTTATGACAAATTCCGATGCAACAAAAGTACTATTAGGCTGAAAATATACTCTCAAAATTTTGCAACAAAATTTAAGAAAAAAAATAGCAAATTTTTTAATTAATAGTTAAAAATTCTTAAAAAATTATTTCATACTTAGTTTTGTAACTTAAGTTTTTAAATTCCTTCAGAGCATTGAAGTCTAATGCAAATGAAAAAATCTCACGCTCTTGGTTTTATACAAAATGTAGCTAGAGATTAAAAAATAATGTACACTATTTGCACTAAAAATTTGTGGCCGCGGTAATCTAGTTGTCAAGGTATAGGATCATGGTTAAAATGTCATGAGTTCAATCCCAGTACCACTAAAGACCCGCTTGTAGGGGAGCGATGCACGTTAAATTTTTCGAGAGCTCAAACGTCCTCTCGTAGGTGTGGTAGTTAAGAGAGAGGGTGACAGCTCAGGTGTCGTCCTCGTCAATTGCTCAAAATTAAGAATTGATCATGGTCCATCGCCAAAAGCCTTCTTGTAGCTGAACAGTGCGACGTTAATATTCACTCACTCATTCACTGCACTAAAAATTTGAATAAAAAAACCTATAGTCGCAATAGCATGTCATTGAATAAGAAAAACCACCAGAAATATTATGAACTTGCGTAGTTATATCTACTTTAAAATTTATAAAAATAAATGCCACAGAATGTTGTCCATTAAGGGATAAACATTAAAGACACAGAAAAAAAGAAAAGAAACGATACAAATTATGAACAAAATGAGATGATTTATTCCAGGGTCCGATGACTGCGTAATAAGGAATGGAGAAGGTATCAGAAGTCTTAGCTGTTCAAGAAAAGGTTCACATAGAAAACTCATACAAAATAATACATGGGCATAAAAGGAACAAAAATATAACGGGATTTTTTTTATTCGAACCGCTGCATGATAAGTGTGTTACAATTGATCTGCAAAGTAGGTCGGCTATAAAAAATGATTTCCTTGTTAGCCTGTAGACCTTCGGGACGTGTGATAGCAGTTTCAGAATCCTTAGGCTGCCTTAAACTTGGCGAGACATGTTTGCACTGATCGTCAAGATACAGCCAAAAAAAAGGGACTTATGACTATATTTATCCCCAGTCAGCGCAGTTCCAAACTGATCTAAGCAGACAACAGTAATGGGATTTTATGGTGTATAGATTAGGCGTGAGGGGTAAGCGACGTAACAGTTAACACGAGATTAAACGCTTCCCTCTCAGATATCTGTCAGTGGTCCTACTGAATGGTTAGTAGCGACGAACAGTCTATCTGATAATTCTCTGTTTCTTCTTCTTTTGAGCCGTTGTTGCCGTTCTGTCAAGATAGTGCACGGCATGCTTTGCTATATATTGCTTATCGATTTCCTTAAGAATGCATTTTGGATTTGATGGGAACGTTCTTCTTATCATCCCAAAGTGCTTCTGACATTTAGTTTGGCAGGTGAAAATAATTTGGTAAAAAATCTCGCTGGACACCATCCGGGAATTCTATTTATCTATGTCAAGTTAGTTGACGGCTAACGACAAAGTCAGAAGTGGACTAACACCTTATTAACTTCTTCATTTGAAATAGCTGAGTTCTGGAATATATATATATATATATATATATTTATATAAATAACTTAATTGTTCCGAAATTTAATGATTTCTTATTCTGTAACTATTAATCCCATCTACTTATTTGTATCGCAATTGAGCAATTCTTTCGTGGTTTGTCGATTTTAAAGACTTAGAGTGGTGATACGGAGACTACGACCCGTGGAGTAGATGTGTTCAACTTGGCGGTTCTATATGGTCCATCTCATGTTTTAAAACAGCAGTATAGAAATAGTTTCGATTTTAATGTTTGAAAAAATTCCCTTGAGGGTATGTTTCATTTTTTGCATATGCGCGAATTTTTATAGAAATTAGTACCTTTTTCCTTATAGAAAAATACAGTTGTGATAAAATATAAATACAAGTTTGTTAAAAAGCTTTTATACGTGCAAAAAAGGAAGATTTTATTGATTGTTAATTAACGTCGTGCATTGTAACGTAACAAAAAGGATTATTGGTAGCGAATTTGGTAATTTTGAACTGCGGTCAAGTGATGAGGACGGTACCTGAGTTAGTACTTCACTCTTTAAATTTTATGCCATGTCAACGTGAGAGCATTGAGCTACGACAGATTTAACATGCATATAAGCCCCTTACTTGACAGAAACACCAACCGCGAGTTCGTGATCAAGACCAAATCTGCAAAAATGAAACCTATCCTAATAAATAAGAATTATATAAATGAAAATATACTAATATATAATATCCACCTTTTATATTTAAATTTAAAACAACTAAAAAAAATACAGAGTTTCAACTTCATTCATCGTACGCATAAGTGTAAAAAAATTCTCTATTATACTATTTCTTATATTTTATTGTGTTTCATAATAAATAGCATTCACCTGTTAAAAAACATTTTGTCTCAAATTAAAAAAAAAAAGGTTGACTTATCACTGTCTTAAAATAAATATTTGATTCGGCAAATTTACTATACAAAGTTTTTATACCACTCTAATAATACTGAAATTTATAGTTAAATATGTTTAAAAAAATTGCTCAATTTGTACTTTTTTATATAATTATTGCAGGTTTCACATTTGACTTTAAATGCATTAAATTCATGTGACGTCACAGTCATATGATAAATGAAAGTACGGGTTTTTAATCAATTAGTTCCGGTGCTACACTGTTGCCAACTTTTTCCTCGTATACAAAATTCATTTTGAAAGTAATCATATTTTTTAATGCATAGGTCAATAAAATTAACTCGATTTAAAAATATCCGTATAATACAACCTCTGACAATAAAGTTCGGTGAATGAAATCAGAACGGCTTATTTGGCAACACTGGCGAAACTAAACGCAGAACATGCGTAACGGCAGGTGTTCACCATCTGCTCCCACCGTTAAGACACCTTTGTGTTTCGTGTAAGACTTGTTTTACAAAGTGCTTGTTTAGTAAGTTGGTTTTTAACTGAGAACAGGAAAATGAACAAACAAAAGATCAGTTTTAAGTTTAACTTTAATCTTGGCTGGACACACCAAAAGAAACCTATGCGATGCTGGTACGTGTTTATGAAGGTCAAGCACTGTCCATGAAATGTGTGTACGAGTGATTCACCGTTTTTGAAAAGCAGGGAAAGTGCTTCTGACAACCCCTGTAGCAGAAGACTGGTGATATCTGTTAGTGACGAATACATTGAGAGAGTGAGGAAATTGATCATTAAAGATCGTAAATTAACTGCGAGCTCGATAGCTGATGACGAACTGCGTATTAACCTTGAATCCGTGCAACAAATCGTTACCCAGAATTTAGGGATGAGAAAAATGTGTTATCGATATTGACAATAGTCCAAACATCCAACGAAACGTGACGAGGCTTTTGAACTCCATCTCAAATAAAACTTCTTGCAAAATTTCCAGGACATGTGTAGCAGATCTTAGCAACGCATGGTTATGGGAGGTAAATATTTTGAGCGATAGTAAGGTAACTTTCTTTATTATTTCATCTACGTTAGTGTTACCAGACTATTCACCAATTTTACTGTCAGAGGTTGTATAAAAAAATACTTAAAATTTTTTCGCTATAGATCTTAATACTTACACATGTTTGCCTTTTTTCAATTGTTATGAATTTCACAACGATAATTACAAATACAGTATCAGTTTTGTATTCAACAGAAAACACGTGATTATATTTATCATGTGATCAGGAAGAGAAATAACTGCATTCTGTGACTCCCACAGAAGTAACTTCCACAGAAGTTAATTATTTTCTTATTATACAAATATCTTATCCTTTTACTTATTTAAAAAACAATAAAAAAATAAACTAATTAAAATCGAAATAATTTTTGAAATCTCATTTAAACCACCATATTTTATCTTTCATGCCAAAATAAATTTATTAAAAACAATTTAAGACAGCGAACAGAATCAAAATTCATTTTTGTGTGTGAAAATGATTAAAAAATTCTAATAATCCATATTAGCTGTGCCATTCTAAGCAAAAACGCGCCTGTTTAAAATATTTATTTGATTAATCTAAAATTTCAACTACAAACTTGTAGAAAAAAATGAACGGAGATTTCTTTTCACAGGAAATTCAAATAATGTCAAAAGATAAAAAGACGTGTCTGCAAAGAATTCAAATATCTCATGTCTGATGGTGGGCATGAGTGAAATTTAGAATAAAGTTTAAGGGCACCAGGTAATATAAATTGACGTAGCACATGGGGAGCTTAATGCTGTCAAATGTGGTTACGTGTTTTGAAATAACACATTCAAGAATTTTAGCTCCTTTTCCCCAAAAGATTCTATAATCTATAAAGATAATCTGCTTAAAAGTAAATAACTGAAAAATAAAAATGGCCGTACAAGTAGAGGATTCTTTATCAAAGATAATATTTAAGAAAATAATAAAATATATAAAAAAATTCTTGCTATTTAAATTGTAGTGGCAAAAAAAAAAACTATATTAACAACAGTGATTTTTATTCTGTAAAATTTGTATTCCATATGCTAACGTACTTATTATCAATTCTTTAAATTTGTAAATGAGGCTTATTTAAAAAAGATACATTTTTTTAAATTTCCAACGGCCAGGGTTAGAAAAAACCACTACACCACAAGGGGGTAGGAACAAAAACAAAAACAGACAAAACAAACAAAGTAGGAAATAAAAACGTGGTGTGAAAAGTCTATGAACCCAATAATCCCCTAGCTTACCAATAAAGATCACACAAAGAGGAGCCCTTTAGTGCTGGGCAGCGGCGAATGTGGTTAGCATCCATGTCCTCCCAAAATATCACAGAACATGCAGAAAGGGGCCTGTGCAACATGAACACGATGAAGATGTTTGAGGAGACAGTCGTGTCCAGTAGACAGACGAAAATTCGGCAATTGCTTTACGTCTTGGCCACATGGGAAGATCTTTAAGATTATTCCACAAGATCTTATTGGAATTTTCTATGTGTATGAAATGAAGTGAGATCTTTCATTTTTTTCGAAATAATACGCTTGAAACTGGTAAAAGGGACAGTTTTCCTAGTTGTCTGTTGAATGGAAGCTCCCTTCTTTGCAAGGTGGTCCGTAACTCATTACCAGTTACACCACAGTGTCCAGGAACCACTGCAAATCAATTTGTTTAGAGTATTCAGACAGACTCCGCAGCAGTTTTTTTACAGTCAAGAATGTTAGAAGGCAGAGTAGAATTTGAGTTCACAGCAAAAATCGCCGCTTTTGAATCACAGAAGGCAACAGTCCTAGTAAAGCTATTCAGATGACACAATTTTTCCAGTTGTTAAATGAAAGGAGAAAAGTTGGCACACAACACACTCCTGATCCTGCGTTGTCAGAGTCCTTCAAAAGGCTTCCACAGTATAGATGTGCACTCAGTCAGGTTCAGAATACATGGCGTCCATCGTTTCCAGAGCAAGTGACCTTAAAATTGAGGTATTTTGCTCCTTTCTGGAAACCACCTGGGTAAGCTCGGTGTGGATTCGAAATCCTTTATCAACAGTTGGCTCATAAGATGACACCAGAGGTTCGGGGACGAAATTTATATCAAGCTGTTCCTTAGTTCCAGTACACCCTGCACAAAACCACGTTGGGTCTTCAAACGCCTCCTGAATTCAAGTGGAGTTCGCTGAAAAGGGAGAGGCTGTCAGGTAGTCGTATTAATTTTTTCCATATAGCAGGGCTCTCTCTTGAAAAATATTCTTCAAGGGTTTATTATCTGTTATTATAAGTATTGTATCGATCGGGTTAATAAGATATAAAATGCATACGAAACAACGAAGGTAAAAGCTTTAGCTTTAACGTATAAAGAACTTGAATAAAAATATAGAATTCTCAATAAAAAAAAAAATACGCATTTTTTTTCATATTTTAATTCTATCATTTGTAGTAAGGATTATTTAAGAACACACAGATAATTAGTATCAGTTTATTTTTATGATATATTTTTATGAATCACAAATCGTACCTATAGTCAGGTATGCTAAAACATTAAACTACAATTAATAACCAATATTAATTGTAGTTGTGAGATATCAGCATTTCCTTTTTTTCAAAAATAAGAATCCAGAAATCAGTGGAAAATAAAAATCAAGCAAGAATTTACGTTAAAATTCTTATTTTCAAAAATCAGTTATACAGAATCGTATAGCTTTTAACGAAAACTAATACTTTCTTTTCTGTTTTCTTCCAACTGAAATGAAGAGATCTTATAATTTCTGTTCTTAAGATTGGACATTAAAATAATGTAACTGTGTGTGTGTCCCAAGATTGCTGATTTATAAGGGCATTGAAAAAGGTTAATGAAATTCATTTGATTGTTAGTAATGTTTTTTATCTAAAGAGACCGGAAACTTTTCTATTAATTGTAATGAATTGCAACAAGAAAAATTATTATTTTAATAAAAATTCAAGTTTCCGTTTACATGGATTTTACATTAATTTTTTTTAAATAATGAATAACCATGGTAACCAAGTAGCTAACTTGTAAACCAGAATTATTTCTGTCGAGTCGGGAGTTCGAATACTGAAGCCGTTAAATTTCTCAAGGCTCAGAATTCTCATATTGATGTGGTGGAAATTGACAAAGAGTGGAGTGCTAGCAAAGGTTTCTTTCCCGGGAACTCATAAGATCTCCATACCATTACCGGGAATAATACTTCTTTCACGGGAACGACAAGGAACTGGAATAATCCGAGATAGCTAGTTTTGAATTGACTGAGGATTTCGACCCTGATATAAATTTTAGCTGACAGCATGGCTTCATTTTGGGATCATTCACTAAGGATTCTTTGGAAGGAGAAATGTCCCCCAGTAGTGAGGTGCAATAAGAAAAACTGTAACACCTACATAGGGTTGGGGAGAATTTTTATAACTTGTCGTGGGAAAGAATAACTATTTATCCTGATAAGTTCCTTTTTGTCCGTCGAGCATCACTTTGCTAACTAAAAGTATTTAGTTTTTAAATGAACATTTTTTTTCTCTCTTAGGCTACCCCAGCACGACTATTCCAATAAAATTCTGATGTCTTGATATACGCTGATGACGCAAGTACTTACACTTAAAACTGCTAATTATCTAATTCTTTATTGAAATTTTTTTTGGATACTTATCTTCATTATAAACTACTAACTGTTACCCACTCGCTTCGCTGGGTATTTCATAATGCTACATGAATGCATACTGTTTTTATACACACAGTCAAACGTTCATATAAGGTGTGAATTCGAATTTCTCTATTCTGCGAACTTTTTCATGGAACCAAGAACATTTTACTTCGTAAAATAACATTCAAATAGTGAGGTGATTTTTCTATTTAACGAAGTTTTTCTCTTGTGTAATGTGATTTTTTTTCTACCTATTTTTAAAATATTTCAAGATATTTATCAAATTATTTTGTATTTAATACATTTTCTGGTGATCAATGGCCTTGAACTCATTTTACTAGGTGCCAAACTCACTCAGAGCAATAAAATTGACGCAGTTTTTCAACTTCCCCCCGTAAAATTAACTAATTTTATCAATAATTAAATTTAAGGATGCGTACGATGTGTATTCTTAAAATTACTGGTTATATAATAAAAATAATGTATGTTTAAAATCACTCGTAGGCTTAAAATTAGAAAATGCCATTAAAAATTCTTTGATTTTAATTTAAAATTATTTTTTAAAATTCAAAATACAATGTATTTTTGTGGAAAATGTTGTTTTCTTTCCTGTTATTTTTACAGAATCCTTTTTGATGGGTGAAATATATAAAATAAATAGATATTAATTAAAAAAAGTATGTGAATAATTATTGTTTTAAATAAATGTAGTGTTTATGAATTTGATATTTTTTTATATAGTCTCTAATGTATATTAAAAGAGGAACTCTATTTTTAATGAATTTCACATGTAATGAACTTTTCCCGGGATTTAGCGACTTCGTTAAACATAGATTCGACTGTATTATAATTTTCACCTCATGAATAAAAACTTCTAAAATTGAATTAGACTTATCTTAATTTATTTTACATGATATAGCAAGCGACTTGAGGTTGTTGATATTTGGGGGTTCGAGCAATGATCAGCTATAGGAAGTTTTAAACACAATTTTATTTATACCCTTTACTTAATCAACACAACTAGAAAATGCGCTTAGTCAATAACCGGAAAAGCAATCGCAGAAACTTAATGGGCTACTAGCATATAATTAAAATTTACTTCACTTACTCTTGGAACATTCTTGACTCCTACGCTTCAATTATCTGTAAATATCTTGCTTAACTATGCGATCTCCAGTCGTAAATCTTGTTTACAAATTAATCACTTTTAAACGTCAACTATCGACCATCATCGCGTATACAAATGCCAACGCTCTTAAATATAAGAACTCATTTAACTATAAATCTACTTTGGGGAACGTTTTCAACAGAGCTTACAGTTAAGAAGAAAAATTTTACTCAAGAGGATTAGTTGAAGATTCTCTGATAGACCCGTTACAATGATATATGCTCAATCCTTATGAAATAAAATGCTTCCGGTCCTATCATGAAAACTCATATGGTTTCATTTATTATTTTAGCTGATACCTTAAAACTGTAGAATCTATCTTCTATTTTTCTATAGATGCAATATATTTTTTTACTCAAATATTTTTTCGCGTATTCTTCGGGACCGTATTAGGTGTATATTTAGGGATTTATTATTTTACAGAGCAAAATACGAATTTTATTGGAGACTATTGATGTACTTTGTTGATGCAATAATTGAATATATGCATCTAGTAAATATATGAAAACAATTTTTCTAAAAGAAATAAAAATATTTATCTTAATTTATATAATCCAAACTATCTCAAATCTTAAGACAATCAAAAGGTTTTGTATGGTAAACTTCGAGAATTACACTAAAAAAATTTGTAACTGAGTTTATACGCAATTCTTTGCTTTGATTTTCAAGGGGTTTTAGTTGTTGTTGGATTGATTTGAAATCCTTGTGTGTTGGAAAGAAACTGTGATATTTTGATTATAATATTACTATTTAAAGATATCAGAAGGCGCCTCACCTTGTATGGTGGTTATGACACCCGGCTTGTAATTGAGTGGGCTCGGGTTTGAATCCCGAATAAGGCTTGGTTGCATCTTCGGGGAAAAAAAGTCAGACTTTCACCCGAAATGGATTACTGTCTCGAATGGAAAGTAGCGCACCCCTTCTGTTCTATGCTGAGATCATCGTTTGTAATAAAAGTCTATATTTTTCTGTGTTTGTATTGCATGTTTCTGTTCATCTGTCTTTCGTTTGTATCCCTGTATGAAGCACACAACAAGAGATCGGAGGAAACACACACACACATTTGCATTTAATGTCTGTCTGTGACATTATACCCAATCGATCCGTCGGGTTCCCCCGCATTTATATAAATGCTTTGAGAGATATTCTCGTCTCAAGACAGCTTGCTGTGGCGTTGGAGAGAATTAATGCTAGTGTGTAAGAGTTATGAATTCTCAAAATTTTTGTTTATTTAAGCCTCAGCTATTAATTACTGCACTAACTGCATGGCTCGGCATTTTTTGAGTGCACTACTTTTCCCTCTTTTTCCTCTGAGAAATTAGCCCTTACCCTCTTGAAATCGGAACTTTTTGGGAATTTCTATATTTGTGTCAGCAATTTCCTTTTTCAAATTCTCTTCCACTTCTTTCTATTATCAAAAGAGAAACTCAAATTTATTTTAGAAATACAAAAGCAAATAATCCATTTATTTTTTTTAAAAAAAAAGAATGTTTCAAAAAGAAAAGTATTATGGAAGACATAAGCAATGGTAGAAGAGAATGTATTAATATTTATAATAATTTATATACTACAAAATGTTTAAGTATTTCGCCATTAACAAGAAATTTTAACTAGAAATAACAGACTGAAAAAGCGAAAAAAAAGGAACAGAATTTGGAGAGATTCGTAGGGGTGAACCTCTCAAACTTTTGAAATGCCGAACATTAAAATTGTGGTACCATTAGCCTGTGCATCAAGTATTACATTTAAAGCACAGTTTCCAGAGTGAGAGAGCGAGGACCCTGTTCCACCTGTCACTCCACATTGTGTAATAGAAGTGTTTATATAAAAAAAGCTATTTTATTGGTTGATTAGGTATACACATATATTACAATATTAAAAATTTGTATGGACCCTTTTTTAATAAATTGCTTTAATTTCTAAAATTTTAAGGTTACCAGAGCACATTACGTTTACTCTAAAAAATCAATTTTTCATCTGCAGTTTAAATTGATGGTAGTAACATTTAGATTAAAAAAACTAAAGAATATTCACAGCAAATCCAAGAAGCATAACATGCATAAAAAACCTTCTTGCAAATCACAAAGTAAAAACTCACAAAATATAACATTTTTTGTAAAAGCTATTTAAGCGATTTAATTTCCCCTGTTTCTTTGTCACTTACCAAAACCTTAACTGAATGCATCGATGTTGCTCTTGAAAAAGCAACGTAAAACATCTCATGGAAAAATGCCAGCTGAAGCAAATATATCCCTACTTTTTGAAGGCTTTATTCATGAGATTTGTTTATGGTGATAGCAAAACAAAGTCAAACTCGAAACTGCCGCCTTTGAAGGTGAAAAAAGTAGATAGCTGTCAGAAAGTCAAAGTGTAGTTCAATGGGATAAAAGCATGCGAGTCTTTTGTATGTCCAGTCAAAATTTCGGCATGTATTACGTTGGGAATCAGTTTCCAAATAATCAAACGCGCACACAGTCCTGTCGATGGATTCAAATTCCTGAGCAACATAATGATAGCTCCTTTCAGGTTAAGCACATGCTGTGGCGTTTCAGAAGGAGTTATTACATTAATGAAATCCAGTTGAAAAATTGTACTTTTCTTCTTGATCTTCACAAATAATGCTGTCTGTCCTGAAGCATGTAATATTCTGGTCTGGAAAATTTGATAAAACTTGTTAGGTGATTTTCAAAGAATTTTTCTTCCCGGGGTATAAAATAGCCTTTTTGAAAGATTTTCTATACCAAAAACAGAAATTTCTTCAACAATGGACTCCTTCACAATGCATTCTTCAAGAATTTCTACAATATCTTCTCTTAATTGGCAGTCATTATTCAAAGTTCCGTTACCAAGATGTAGAAACCAATTTGCAAACTCTTGCTCATGGGGTTCTGTTATCATATTCCTAATTAGTTAAAATTGCTTGAATGATTTCCAAAGAAGCGAATTCTTAATCAAGTTTCAACAATAGCTGTTCTGTTCGCATGTACTTCAACAGGTAAAATCTGTCTCAAATCACCACCAAGAACCTTGCCTTCAAAAGGTAAGTTTAAGACCATTAGATCTCTAAACAGCCTGTCGACTGCATTCAAAGCCTGATGAGGAGTCACAGTACACTCCTCCCAAATAACGATTTTTGCTGCTTTTAGAATCTTTCATCTTCAGCGCTGTGGCTAATACTACACGAAAAATCATTCAAATGGGAACCGGTAATTTGAATTTTGAAAGCGCTGTTCCACCATTTTGCAAAATAATTGCTGCAATTCCTGTCCATGAAACGGGAGCAATTTCCCCCAATCTCCTGACTGAATGAATTATGGCATTGAATAAAAAGCTTTTGGCTGACCCTGTAAAAGTATTCACATAAAACGTTTTAGGTGAAGTCTCATCAACGTCTTCGACTGTATGAATTGTTATTACATTATATTACATGTCGATTTTTCTCGATTACACATATATTACAATTACATCCCGATCACAGCTGGAGGACATTTTTTCCTTTTAAGAAATTCGGGGCAAACGATTATAAATTGCAAGCCTGATGTCAGCTACAATTTGTATCGGAGGTCGAGAGATCTTAACATACCTCTTTCTCTGGTCACTCGACATATCTCTGCCACCAGGCCGTCCGACATACCTCTTTCACAGGGTCACTCGGCATACCTCTGCCACACCAGGCCAGTCGACATACCTCTTTCACAGGGTCACTCGGCATACCTCTGCCACCGGGCCACTCGACATACCTCTGCCTCCGGGCCACTCGACATACCTCTGCCAACGGGCCACTCGAAATACTTCTGCCAACGGGCCACTCGACATACCTCTGCCAGAGGGCGACTCGGCATTCCTCTGCCAGCGGGCCACTCGGCATTCCTCTGCCTCCGTCTCTCGTTTTAATTTTACTGTGCTTTTCAACCTCCGATATAAATTGTAGCTGACAGTACAGTTGAAATGTGCGATCATTTACCCCAAATTTCTCGGAAGGAAAAATGTCCCCGAACTGTAGGATAAGAGTGTAATAAGCAAAACAGCAACGCTAACTAAAAACTATTTACCTCATTTCATAGGCTACCAGCACGACTAGTCTGATAAATTCTGATATCTAATTTTGCTTCGGGAAATCAGAAACCCTAGTGTCAATTCAGGTGTCGTCCTTTCGGTTAAAAATTAAGAAATCCGTCGCAAATCCAAATCTAAGCGTATTATTAATGGTTTTCTTACGGAATAAAAAAACATCAGCTTTGAGGAAACTAATAAATTAGTGAATAAGCTAATAAAATAAACGAAAAAGCAAATGAAGAAAATTATTATTTGTTATCAGAGAAAAAATAACACAAATCTCATAGTTGAAAAATCTTTGCTCACTTTAAACAGTATTGTAATAATTTTCTAATATATCGTCGAGATTTCTCTTTTAAATGCATAAGCATCTCAAACTACTAAAGCATAGTAGTAATTTCACCAATACATTTATTTTAATAGAATTCATTTTCAATGTTTTTAATTCTAAATATTAAAATTATTATCTTTTTAAGATTTTCAATTACTTAGACTATAAAAACATTTGTGTTAATATATCTTGTTTGGTTTTTGTACCAACATTTTAGAAGTCGAAATAGTTTTATTAATACGACGGGATTTGCTCTTAATTTTTTTATTTTTACATTTTACCAGAGATCTCTGCTTATTCTTCTTCTATCGTAACTATTTCATGTACAGTAGATTTCTATAAATTTTAGTTGATTAGACGAATATATCTGCTGAAAGCTGAAGCAACACTATTGACCAAGCCTCGCAATTTTTCCATGTTTGTTATTCCATATTCGATTCGTTTTGAAATATGTTGTTTGTTTTACAAAAATAAAATAGCGAGTGGAATAAAATAATTAGATTCTTCTTGGATTTAATAAAATTGGTATTCTATTTATTCTCCTTCTATACACAGTATTTTTTGCCAGCTTCGACAAAACAATCCAAACATTCAAATTCATTTATTCTATTCACGAGTTAATTTATGTAAAGCAAACAATGTCTGTCAAAATGATTTAGATTTCGAATAACAAACAAGAGCAGACAACGATAGATAAAAAATCAATTCGTGAGGTTTTGTCAATAGTGCTGTATTGAGGCTATTGTTAAATGGGGCCGATTCATCACTAGAGGGCGCTGCGATCGTGGCCATCATCACGTGATTAACAACGTGCTATCATGTAAACAAATAACAGCTAATAGTATGACACTTGTGATTGCGCGCTAACTTTCAAATTTGTAAACATTTTTATTTTATATTCTTTAAATTCTTTTAGTACTTTAAATATTTTTCATATATTTTCTACTATTTTAGTTTAAGAAAAGGGACTAAATATATGTAGTTTTAGTTAATAGTATTAGATTTAAGTTTAGTTTATACTTCCATCCTTTGGCTTCGAATTTCTGTATACTTATAGGCTTAGTAATTATTTTTTATAAGTGCCCGCCACATTATGATTTAAATAATTCTGCAGCGCTCTATTGAACAAATTGGTTCTGGAAATATGAGAAATATACTAATATCAAAATTCATGATGTAAGCCAATTTTTCTCGAAAAATTCTTGCAGACTGTAAATAGGGAGTGGCTCGCCGAAGCAAAAATTTGTTTAGTCTACGGAAAAGTCAGCAAGAGCGATTAATTAATACTTAGGCTGTTGAATAGGACGAGAGACTGCAAATCAACTTATTATGATGATTGGATAATAGAGATTCCAAGTAAATGTATAACCGTTACCTGAATACATTACTTATTTGTATTTCTAGACACTGTTAGTTGTGTCCGAGTGCTGTGAAGAACTTCTGGGATTTATTAAGGGAATTCTAGTTCTGTGGCATTTCTCAAGATTGTTTTAAAAGGATAAGTTTTCATTGCTCCTGAAGAATTGACTTGCTCTTTGAAATCCTGGAACCCCCGGCCTTAACAATATTATTTTTACATTCTAAAATGTGTCATGTTTCAGAGCAGATGGATACATTCATCCATTCTTTGTAAGCAAAGGTATTTATTTCTTACCAAATTTGTGACATTGGTTATATTTTTTTTAAAATAGAAACTTCTTGGTAATTACGAAAAAGCCTGTGAATTTAACTTATTTTTTAATATTCATATAAAGTTTCCTTTTTGCTATTCTTGAAAATCCTTTTCAGTATTATTGTTTGGACATCAAAGTTTTTAATGTTAATCATTCTTTTATTTTTTAAAATTGTATGAAAATATTTGTTTGGTTTACATCAATTAGACAATTTAAATACAATTCAATAACTCATAAAAAATAATTTGTAATAAAGAATAATCCAATAACATTTAATCATTATTTCTAAAAATTATGTATTAACATGATTTTTTTTCTTTAACTTAATAGTGTAAGAGTATTTTCTTTTTTAAACTTTGAAGACAGTTTAAAGAGAAATTTCTAAAAGAAATTTCAAACCTTTGTAAATGATAATTACTAAGTAAAGTCAGACAATCAAAGCTGGCTAATGTGTTATTTCATTACAGAATCATCATATATTTCAAAAGATCTTACTATGTCTTTGGAATTTTTTATAGAACAGTTGTTTAAAAAATTAGTATACAATAACAATGTTTCAATTTTATGTATCCATATTAATGCAAATAAAGATTGAAACTGACAAAAAAAATTCTCTTTTGGAATACATCTTAGAAAAAATACTCTTCACATGAGTACATAATGAAGTAATGTCACCGATAGTCTTTCAATAGAATATGAAAAATGCATTTTTTAAATTGCAATGAATTTTTTTGTTAAAAAAATAAAATTTTCACATGCTTCACTTGTATTATAATCATGTTATATTAAAATTAAATGTTGATAAATGATGCATTTTAAATAATTGTAATTACTAAAATAAACTAGCTAACAAAAATTTTGTATGCTTCTATATGTAAAAATATTCACGAAAATAATTTAGCATGTTTCAAACAATTTCTAAAATTTTTCGCATATTTTAATACAATTCAATTTTTTTCCAAGGAGACAATAATTTATTAAAAAAAATTTAAACATTTGTAGGTGATAATTACTAAGACTAAAATTGCTAAATATTAGTATTTTATAACATATTTTTAAAAACTTCACAATGTATTGGTATAAATCATACTATTTCAAGGCCTCACAATGCCCTAAACATTTAAAAAAACAATTTTTTAACACTTTCTTGTGGCCCATACCATTGAGAAGCTTGCCACCAAATTATATTATTAAAGATTAAAATCATTATTAAACATCAACAAGTTACCAAAGTTTATCATGAATAAACGGAGTTCCATTCTAATCAAAATAAGATTCTACTACTTATAAGCAAGATAATTAACTAATTATATCATTAGTTTACAAGGAAAATCCTAAATTTCAAGAAACTTTTTAGTTTCCCAAATTATTCTTGAGTAAAATATTAAATTGCTTCAAAGTTTTTCAAAGAAATGCTAAATCAGTACTCATACCATTCCAAAATTAGGAACTTATGTATTAAACTGCCAAATAATTTTGCCAAGCAAAAACACATCAAGAACTTAAAAAAAATTATGTTATTATTACTGTGTTCAAACATGAGCAGGAACAGCTCCATTTATTGGCTGCATAATGCAACAACATCCCACAAAATGAAATGTCTATAGATAAAGCCAGATTTGGTTTCATGATCCTAATTCTCAATAAATATATAATTGATCCAAGTACTCTTCTTGGGCCAATATTTGTAAGTAACTCAATGCGAAAAATTTATTCAGGACTTATAAGCAGGATAATATCAATATTCATGAGTGTTTTAGACTTTTATATTTATGTAAAAATAAATCGATATAAAGCACAAATCTAATCAATAATGATAAATCTTCTACAAATTGTACAAATACCTATAAATGCTTATTTGTAATACATAATAAAAAAAATTGTACAAGTGTGTGATAGGTTTATACCACAGTCAAACTCTGA
>BMAO01005361.1:0-39916 GCA_019973975.1 Trichonephila clavata
AAGTTTAGTGGAATTCTGCATTTATTAAAATAGAATATAAGAAAGTATAATAAATTATTACAATGTATTAAAAATATGTTATAATAGAATATTTCAAATTTGAATATAATAAATTTCAACTTCAGATTTCATAATTTTATTTATTTTCAATTATTTCAAATGTCTTTATAATTTAAATTGAGTAGTAAATTTATTCTTTGAAACGTTTTAAATATATTAAATACTTATAACAGTTATTTATTTTTATTACACTAGATGCAATAGTTATCTTATATTTCAAACATTATATAACATCAGAATATAGCTCTTAACTAACATTATTGAAGACACAGCATGAAGATAATATGATAATTATTGGTAATAATTTATTGCAGAGCTTCCATATATTAATCACAGGAGCAAAGAATTAACGAAAATCAATACAATCCTTATCCCTTTGAAGGAAGCTCCCTTTGAAGGAATAGGGAATCAAATAACAAATCGCTTTCAGTAGCCTCCGTGGAAACTGGTTGGTATGGAGAGGATGGTCTGTATTAATGAGGAGAGATGAATTGTTCACGTTTTATTAACGAATGTTGCACCTTCTAACAATAAGCCTTTGTTATATCTCCCAGGGGATCCGTTAGAAGAAATTGTCATTCTAGAGGTCAAAAGGTTATCTGATGTTTGGTATCTGAGCTGAGTTGTTTCTGGGCTGCTTCCTGCAAAAGCTGGAACGAATAAATGACCTTGCAGGCCACTTCGGAAAACCATTATAACCCCGCGGGCCACATAAAAAAATTAATCTTTATATTATAGATTTGACCCATTACAAATATTTATTGGAGTGAAAATTTGAAACAGAATGAACTATTATATATATATTATTCTTTTTCATGTATACAGACATAGATAATATAATAATTACTATGAAATGATGAAATAAAGTTTAATGTATTTAAATAATGAGATATTTGTTTCTCATTTCTTTGACTTAGTTTTTGTGCTTCGATTTCAACGCGTGTGTTTGCACGTCGTAATTGATGTTACAAATTTGAGCTCGATTTATGTTTATTAAATTTAGTTTTCGAAAAGAACGGTTCGTTGGGGGTGTAAGTTGAACGAAAGTTACAGGAATCAAGCGTGATGCTGCGGGTTATTGCAGAAATGCATAACCCCATTCCTAAGAAACTATAAAAACAGAAGCACCGTGATAAATAGAAATGATTGTGAGATTGTTTTTTATTTGTTACAAAACACTACACTGAAAACAAAAATATTACGCAAAATTATCGTATTGTAAGTTATAAAGAATCCAGTGTGTCGCAAAATTATTCAAGCTGGACTGTGAGTTGCCCCCCCCCCGGGGGGGGGCTAGAAAATAGTCACAGTAGAAGAGACATTGGGGAAAAAAAGGCAGAAAAATTATGCAAAACATTGATGCATTAATAGAAAATGTACTAATAAGATTTAAAAAATTAATGAAAATGCACAAGAATTAAATTATTTTTAAAAAAAATATACACAGAAAAGATAAAGAATCATGATAAAGATAGAAGAATCATGGGGAAAAATGTTAGTGCACATAATATCGTTTGGTTTTTGTTTCTAAATAGAAAGCTTCTGAGCTGCGGGACTATTTTTCACTCCCTTCCCCTCTCTTGCAACAAATTTATTCAGAACTAAATTTTCATTACAGCGGATGAATATATTTGTGTAAATCGAATAAAATTTTTGATTCGTTAGTTCATGGTTTTTTGAGAGGAGAAATAAAAGTTATCAATGATTTGGGTTCTTACATCAATTTTAAAAGATAAAATAATTACATTTTCTTAAAAAAATGTTCCAACATTAGCTAAACAAATTTTACTAATAAGTACTTATTTATGTAAAAAACAATTCTTATTAAATTATGCACGTTAATCAGCAAAGATTTTGATGAGTTAATATTATAAACCTTTACTATTGATCTGAAATAATCTGGTTCCAGGGAATTTCGACTCAAATATTCAAAAGACTTATGCTTTTAATAAGTAAATAATTTCTCTATTTTGTATAAAAATTAAAAAAGTAATATTTTAAAGCAAGAAATGGCAGTAAATGTTAAAGTGCGCAGATGCGAAATACTAAAGAATCCCATCTAAAAATAACACTTATTTTTACCAACAACTTAAAAGAATTGCCAAAAGAAGACTTGTATCCAATAATTATTCATTAAGAAAAAATATTTTCTATTTTCAGGTCTTAAATTTCATGTAGCTAGGTTAAATTACTATTATCACACCTGCAATCTGTTTTAACCCGAAATGTAATCACATATGATATTTTCAGCAAATCCCTTTTAATAGTTTAAAATGCATTATTTTGTCATATTTATAATATGAAACATGAGCACAATAATTATAACATATAAATATCTTACATTAATTTAACGTGTTTACATAACTGGAGGAATGGCATTAATAAGATAATAAGTCATTTGATATTTAATCTTTATTTTAAATATTTCGTAAATTAAGAGTTAACATCACACACACACACACACACACACACACACACACACACACACACACACACACACACACACACACACCACACACACACACACACACACACACACACACACACACACACACACACACACACACACACACACACACACACACACAGCCCACCAGCAGCACGCACGACACACACACACACACACACACAGAAGTGGATAATGAATGGCAGTGGAAAATTTGGGGGTCAGAGGAAGCCCATTTCTATCTGACAGGATATGTCAATACACAGAATTGCCGAATATAGGCAACAAGAAATCCACTCGCAACTCAACCAGTACCACTTCATCCTGAAATGGTAACTATGTGGTGCAGTTTTACGGCATCATTTATCATAGAGCCATACTTTTTCAAGGAGATGGGAGCTTTTGTCCTATTGCCATTACCGTCACTAGTCAGTGCGGTACGTGTCTTTTGGGCAACACGTCATTCCAGATCTTCAATAGTGTGGTTGTGTAGATGGGATCATTCTTGTACAAGATGGTACTCCCCGCACATTGCAAATCCAGTGAAGCAGCTGCCTAAAGAGCATTTTAGAAATGCTAGAGTTATCAGCCACCATTTTCCTACAGCTTGTCCATCCTGATCACCTGATCTTAATCCATGTGACTTCTGGCTGTTGGGCTATCTGAAAGGTGTTGTGTTTAGGGCTCCAATTGCACACTTAGCTGAATTGAAATTACGCATTGCGCAACACATTCTGAACGTGACTCGGAGACACTTCAATAAGTTGTATGGAACATGCTGTTTCTCGATTTAAACTTGTTGCAGACAACGTGGACAGCATATTGAACATGTTTTGCGCCAGTCTCGCGAAACTTAAAAACCGATTTGATGGACGCTTTTTATGCGGTTTTTGGCCGCAGGACAATTAAAAACCGATTTTTTCCATCCGATGTGATATGACCTTGCCCTGGTGGATGGACTTATTATCACTCCTGAACAATCATGCACACTGAACGGTCACTTGGTTTAATGTGTAACTTATACCTTAGCTGTTTTACGATTTACTGCCATTTCCAATCGAACCCTTTTTAATTAGGATGCTTACACCATCTGTTGCGCTAAATTTCTTATGCCATACGCTTTCTCCCTCTTTCAATAATATTTCGTTCAAATTTGACGTCATTCTGATCAGTGACTCCTTTTTTTGCTTTTAATTATAATCACCGTGTATTTTTCGTAAGAAATATGCACAAATGCCATTCGGTTTTGTAATAAGTTAGACTTGTTTGTGTGTGTGAATATAAAAAATATTCTCTATTACATAATAACTGTTTCTTTAACTGTATTGTGTAGAAAATAATTAGTATAACATTGAATTCTACAGTTTTAGTTTTTATTGCCTGATTTTACATCTGATTACCTAGGTAAAACTTTTAATAAGATCCCTCTATCCTTTTCAGAGTGATTTCAGTCTCAGTATGTCACTTTTTAAAAAAATTCTTTATGATCTAAAAAAAGAGGGAAATTTTTTAAAAAATGTTCCCTAAATCGTCTTTAATGCTCTTTTATTCCTTCACAGAAGTAAAATGTAGTGCCTCTATTTAGAAATATTGTACTTTAAAGTAAAAAAAAATAAAGTATGTTGTTATGCTTGAAAGGTATTATCTCCCGCAGATTTTTTCGAATAACCATTAAATTGTTCACTCTAAACTCATTTATTTGCTCCTCTTAATGCATTTAAAAAAGGCTTTTAATTTTTTAAAACAACCTGCAAGGTATTTGATGATTTGGGTGATATAGCTAATTTTGACAGTGCGCAAGTTCGGTATTATTTTAGACAGGAGAGAAAAGCAAATCAGCATGTACTTTACTGCTTTTTGGTCATCTACAGTTTTTGATAAAATAATTTAATGAATTCTGTAAGAACTAACTGTTCATACTTCCAAGGTTTCCTTCTATTGGTATTGTAGTAGAATTTGAAAAACCGATGTTTCCCTAGGAATAAGAAATGGTAAGAACTGGGATGGTATGGGAAAATTTTCACACGTTCATTGATATTCTCATATTGTTCCCACGTATTTTCTTTGCACATACGTTTATGGTTTATAGCGGACCAGTTGGTCAAAGAGGCAACTTGCCAAGATATAAACATTTCGATGTCTGTGCCATTGTCCCATAGGAAACATTTAGCTTGGGAAAGAACTGTTTCCTCCTGGAACACCGAATTCTTGGCCTCGCCTAAAGCCTTGTGGACTAAAAACTTTTTTTCGACCCTTTATCAAAGGCTAAAATGTAATAAATTTGTTACTGATTTCAAGTTGTCCCATATTCTAATAGGACATGGAAATTTTAAGAGATATTTGTCTAGGTTTAATTTAATTGGAAGTGATATTTGTTCTTGGAGTCAAGTTGCCGAAACTGTGGAACATGCATTAATGCATTGTAACCTATATTTTTGTAAAAGAGAAAATTTTAAAAAGGAGTTGTGACGTTTAGTTATTTCCAGGCCACCTGCTTTGGTCTTTGTTGGTCAATCGTACTGAAAGCCTTAATGTCATAAGAAAATTTGTTTATTGTATAGAGTTTTAAAGTTTTATTGGGGCACCTCTCCTTATTATATATTTTTGTATTTCCTCCTTTCCTTCTTATTTTATATTTTTACCTTAAATGTTTTTTTTAAATTTTGTTTTAAATTATATAAATGTGTACCACTTACATCTGTAAGTCTCCTGTTATCCAATGTGGAGCGTGAGAAGTTTTGCAAATAAATTTATTAAAAAAAAAGATTATGGTTTTTATTTAGTGCTTTACATATTTTCCTCTTCAAATACCCCGTTATTATATTTAAATTTTTGCAAATACTTTATCATTATTATTATCACTTCCGACTAGCTGACGTGGATGATTTGTCGATGGCTTTTTGCACTCAAAAGTGGCTCCAGAATCTAGGAGAGATTCTTTCTCCGGCCCAAGTCGCTCGATTTTCATGATGCAGAAAATCGACACAGCGGCCCTGTCATATGATTACACGTCATGTAAAAGATCCCTAGAGTGTCTGTTTGGCTTGGGTGCTCTCGGAAAAATTAAATCCTAGGGCAGGTTCGCATCGTCAAAGCTCAGGTGCCTTTCTGGGGTGGAAACTGGGCTTCAAAATTATTTGCGGAAATTGGTATCGCCTATATGGTGCCGCGCTAAAAAGTGATACCAGCTTCTGGGGAATGTACTAGGTCTGCAAAGGTTAAAAATACCAATGTGCAGCCACATTAGGAAAAAAATTAACAAAAACGGTGCGAAATTTTTAAATATGCCGAAAAAGCACATCTATTCAAGTTATAATACAATTCTATCAAACATATTTGTGTGTATTTTTTGCCACGTATAAATTTAGTGGCGTTATGCTGTGTTGAATCATAGTTTTTCTTGTAAGGTGTCAAACTCAGTATAACATTTTCCAAGTCTCCATTTTTATTTTTTTACTGCCTATTTTTATTATTGTAGAAATTAACATTAGTTGAATGTTATATATTTTCTAACTAACTCCTTTCAAATATTTCGAAAACTTGAGTGTATTTTTAACTTATTCTTTTTATTTTTACAAACGACGAATCCCTTCATGAACCCTCGGAAAGGAAAGTAAGTTTCGGTTTCCATTTTTATATATGTACTGATAAAAAGAAAGGGACTGTAATATTTTTCAGATAATTGTTGGCTTACACTCCTGTTGTTCTATATCAGTCTGTGCTTTGAAATTTTGAATATTTCCCTGCAACAAAAAAAAAGAACATTGGTTATTTTAAAAAGACTCCTAAACATCAAAAGTATAATCATTTATCGAACCAGTAAGAGATATTCTAATACCAACAGCATTGCAGACACTAACAGATTCTGTGGTCCGAGCTCAGTGGGAACATCAGCTCTCACCAAAGCAGTTAAGATGAGGACTCTTTAAAACCCTTGTAGAAAGAAGACTTGCCTTTCTAAGCAGAAGAACGTATCAGAAGGAACAATGCGTCACATAGAAAACGGAGACTGAAGACCACAAGAAGTTATCGAAAAATAAACAATTTTCTTTCAAAGGAATTAAAGCAGCAGATTTACCTTCATACAAAGAACTATTGTGGCGGCACTCTCATAATCACCTAGGACGAGTTTTGTTTACCGACGAGAAAACTTTTTTGTCACTGTGAAGAATCTTTCCACCAGAATAACTATGTATACTCAAGGATTGCCCAAGAAGCTAATACTTGAAGAAATCTCATCACCCGGCATCCTTGAGCCTTTAGTGAGCCTTGGGAAGATTACTTCCCATCTACATGATCTTACAAAACACACCTGTGAGAAGCGAAAAACCCATTACAATATATTGGCCATGCTGTTATAATGATGGGAAAAATAACTTTCACTGAAGTGTTGTTCTGCCATCTATCGTTCGATCGATTGAACAGGATTAGCACTAACGTTTTGAAAGTTTGAAAACGTTGTGCATGAGATTTGTTCTCGTATGACTCTTGGTTCGATGTGGCATTCGTATTCCTCAACTACTTTACTACAAATGTGAGTAAAATACTGTTTTTATCGTAATAACACACTTTCTTATTTCGAAAATTTCTGTATATTTTGCTCAGGAACAATTTAATAATATATGATAAATAATGAATGAAATATGAAAGTGCTAATGCATCATATAAAAGCCAAGTGCAGTTTGTATACTATTTAAAAAAAATACAATATTTAGTTTATAAATAATATGTATTTAGATAATAAATAAAGAAAATATTGTTTTTAGCGTAACTACATTTACTTATTTCTTAAACAATTTTGCACATTTTTTTGCGATTTACTGCCTAATTTGAATAATAAGTTATAAGCCTAACAATGAAATGTAAAATTGCTATTGCATAATGAATAAAATCCATATACAATTTGCACACTTGAAAAATTAGAGCAACTAGTTTTTTAGGTAGTTACCTATGGCACCACTTTTCTTTTGAACGAAGGCGTATAGCATTAGCTCGCCAGCTAATAGACGGATATTCTTCAAAAAAAAAAAAAAAAGGAAAGGACACCACAATGGGAAGTTTTCCCGATCTGGAGCACGGAAACCCCAAAATTGAAATTGTGTGAAAAAAACAACAACCCACAATTTATGGTTCTCATAGGCTCCCTAACCATGTTGTAATCAGTTTTCGTCAGTGCGAGCACATTCCTATACTGTTAGTGAAAAGTGTCTGTGATTTGTGTCCTTTATTAAAGTCACGCACATTTGAAATTTCTTGGTGCAGTTTGGTTGATACTTTTTTTTCAAATTATCAAAGAAAAATTGAAAAGTCCTTAAAAGTTGGTAAGCATACTTTCTCTTAATTAATTTATTCACGATTTTTATCGTGTACAGTAAAAATAATTATAGAAAAAGGATTGGGGTGACTCATTAACGTTAGTATGGAATGCGCGCCTGCTCCTGCGTTAATTGCAATGATTTTTGATAATTAGATATAATTATGAAGAATTTGAGGCTATAAAATAATTTCCGTGCGCCAGATCGTGAAAACTGCCCCCTGTGGGGCGTCCTGCTAGGTTCCAAGCATAGAAGTGTGTAAAACGTTTAGCCAGTTTGGGAAAAATAGTATGCCAAAGATAGTTTCCTACTTTAGACGATGTAGAAAATGTAGCAAAAAATTATAGGAAAAGTAGACCCGCTAAATGTGTGCAGAGTGTAATGTCCCTTTGTGCATTGCAACTTGCTTCTCATCTTTTAAAGGCAAATAATTATCAATAAACTTAGTTTTCTTTATGACGGGGATTGGTTCCTTGGGAAGCATTCTTCCAGCCCCTAAAATGTAAATGTAAACATAAAATTCTGCAAAATCCCTTATTTCCTTAAATGCTATTGTTTAATGATTAATAAAACATAAAAAAAAACTGTGAGAAATTCAAAAGAGAAATAAATGGCCCACGAAAGGGTTAAATATACACTCAACTAAATACTGAAGTTAGTATTGGAGGTAAAGGTGTGCAAAAAGCGGCATCATTGTTAGAACAGTTTTAAATGTTCCTTCATGAAAGCAGCGTTGGAAGTTCCTATGGAGGTTGGGCTTGCCTCGGTAGATGACTGATCAACGTGATTAAGAGCATGTGAAGTCAAAAACTGATCACTTTGAATAAAAGATGAAATATGTTAAATTGAAATGTTAAATAAACCTTTAAGAAGATTTAGTTTTGATTTTGGTTATAGAATGTTTTCCTTATTAATTGTAACAGAACTTATAACACGACTAGGCGTATTTACGAAGGCAATTCGGAAAGTATAACCTCCAAATCTCTGTATAAAACAAACCAGGACAGAGGGGCGGTGGTGGGGGACATTTATATATCAAAGGTACAATTCTGCTCTATTTTTCAACATAGTCCTCCCAATTATTCAAGCATTTGTGGTATCGTTTTACCAATTTACCAATTTCTTCTGTATAAAAAGCGGCCACCTGAGATTTAAACCTATGTGTCACAGCGTTTTTAAGTTCCTCATCATCCGTGAAATACTGTCCTCCAAGCCACTTCTTTATTGCAGTGAACAGATGGTAATCAGAAGGAGCTAAATCCGGGCTGTAAAGAAGATGTTGAACCACATCCCATTTGAATTTGAGCAAAACCTCTCGTGTTCTTACAGCAGTGTGAGGGCACGCGTACTCGTGCAAAATCCCAACCCCAAAACTCAGTAGACCACGAAGTTTGTTCTGGATGGCTCTTTTCAGTTTCTTCAACGTGCGGTAGTAAAATTCGGAATTTATTGTTGTTCCACGTGTCAGTAATTCGATAAGCAAGATTCCTTGAGCATCCCAAAAGACGATATTTAACAGCCTCTTTGCTGACAAAGTTTAACGATCTATCCTCAGACGGGTTGGAGAACCGGTATGACCTCATGCCGTAGACTGTTGCTTTGTCTCCGCATTGACATACGCTATTAAAGTGTCATCCCCAGTCACTATTCTGTTCAAAAAGTCCTCCCCATTCGTGTGGTACAAGGAAAGAAATTCTAAGGCAGCTTCTGGTTTGTGGATCTCCGTGAGCATTTTCGGCACCCATCGAGCACATAACTTCCGGTAGCCTAATGTTCCCGTGATTTTCTCATAGAAAACTGTTCTAGAAGTATTTCGAAAGTATTCTGAAAGTTGGGAGGTTGTGAAATAACGGCGCAAACTTATTTTTTCAACGATTTCTTTGATGAAATCAGCTCTCACTACAGACGGACTTCCACTCCGTGCTTCCACATGGATGTTTGTTCTTCCGTCCTTGAAAAAGCGTATCCATTGACGCATTACACTTTCACTCATAATGTTTGGCCCGTATACGGCATAAAATTCACGATGGATATCCGCTGCTGACAGTTTTTTGCCTAAATAAATCATATCACTTCTCGCACCTCACATTTTTGCGGGATTTTCTATGGCGGCACACATTTTGTCACGTTATAACTAGTTAACTTTTGACCCTACAACACTCTCACTTGCCAACTGGAAGCTTACTGAATCAGAGATTGCTCGTGCATTCGATTGAGGGCGTACTTCCTGATTGAGGGCAAACCGTACTTCCTGAGCCACGCCCAAACGGTGGTGAGTTTCCAAATTTCCCTAGTATATGAGCCTACTTCTTTCTCGTTCCCCTAAATATTAGCCTACGTATCCAACTTTGATGCCCAATATTTCAAGAAGCCTTTTCTATTCTTAATTAAATTTGTTGAAAACATCTCTCTCAAATCCTTATTTGAGAAGATAGGAAGCATTACAGGAAAATAAACTAACACTGTAAAACAACTGGAAAATTTGAGCCAAGGAAATAACCAACTACAAAAAGAATATTCTCAATAATGATTAAATCCCAACATTTTAAAACACAAAATCGTGTCATGTTCCATCACTTTTAACTGCACATAATTCTTTTCAAACTTCTTTTCTTCGATTTCAGGGCATCGTTTAAATAATGCCGTTGAAATGGGGGGGGGGGGAAAAACTGTGAGTTTTTATTTTCTTTTAGTTCTTATTATATTTCGGAAACTTTAATTAGCTTTTTTGAGCTTCAAAGAAAAATTCAGAGTGATCAAATGAAGATTAAAAGCAAAATAAAAAAATATAAAGAGACTTTTCCCTCATCAGAGAAGAGCTTTTCTCTATAAGACGGCAAACAAGACTAAATCAGAAAACCTATCCAACGTAGCGAATTGATTGTTATCAAATAAATAAAAATCTAGTCTCAGACCGATGGGTTTTGCTTTTAATCTTTCTTTTCAATAAAAAAAATTCAGAATATTCCTAAAACTTTTAAATAAGGGAAAACTGATTCGAGCTGAAATCTTTTATGTCATAGGGAAAGAGTTGCCTTACAACTAATCATGAAAAAAATAAAAATAAAATACTGTATTAGGTTCAACAGAATTTTATTTTTCCTTTCAAAGATTTTTTTTTATTATCTTGACAGATTTTTTTTTAGAAAAAAACCTTAAAATGAGAAATATGATGGCACTTAAATTTGTTAGTTAATAAAACTATACACTGGTCATCAAAATTAAAGGATAATGATAGAAGTATATAAAATGTAACTGATATTTAATGAAAAGTTGTTAGCAGAATTTTCTATAAAAGCATTGGTTAATATAAATTACAATGTTAAGCAGTTTATTATTTGCATCATATTGAAATTAAAACCAAATTTACGGAAACTGAAAAATAATGAAAAGCTTAAATCAACTCATATGGAAACTTTTTTCTTGTGAGTGTATAATTTTTTTAAATACCCTTTTATAAGCTTCACTTGTATGTAACAGAATCTTCACGTATCCAGGACCTATCACGTGACCTAATACAATAATAACATAATTTTATTTCTTGGTCCTGATCAAGATTATCATGATTAACGATTTCCCATTTTCTGATTCCATCCCGCATCTGGCGACGAATTTCAGATCCCATTTTCAGATTTGGCGACTAATTCTAAATTTGGCAACTAATTCCAAATTTGGAGAATAATTCCAGATTTGGCGGCTAATTCCAGATTTGGTGACTAAAAGATTAAGTTACAACTTAGTTCGATTAAATATAAAATGGCGTTTTTAGTTTTTTTTAAACTATATTTTTGATGAGTGTACAGTCACCCCAGACCAATATGCATACTTCACATCTTGATTTCATGGACTTGATTTAAGTGTTGATCAAGTCTTGGGGAATGGCACGCCACTATTTTAAAAGTGCACTTTCCAGTTTTTGGAGGCCCCAGTGAGGAATTTGGTGCCCTGAAATTCGGTTCTTTAACTCTTTAAGACGCGAAATATTTTTTATCAATAAATATTAAATTCTTCTGGTATTAATATTACATTGACCGCAATAACACTCGAAAAAATATTAAAATAAATTTTGCTCCACCCCAGGAACGTAGACGGTACCCGCACGATCGCGCGGCTTGGGCTTTATCTGTGGGACAGGTCACCTGCGAAATTTTACGAGTTATACACTTTTTAGTTCTACGCTGATAGAAGAAAGAATTCTAATTCAACTAAAATTGTTACAAATAAGGAAATTATTGATGTATGATTAATTCTTTTATCGACCCATTATTTATTTACTGTGAAAACCTATATAGCATGTTTTTGTTTTAGGCAAGTATAAATAGACACTGTATATTTTCCCCAACATATTTTCGAACAGCTTTCAAATCTGCACTTGTGAGGCCTTGAAATGTCATCAATACATCGAAAATGGCTGTACATGTCATGCCTTTTATCCGGACATGGCCATTATAAAAGCCATGACATGTATAGCAGACGGATTATAATATTTCGATCATTTTGTGGTAGGAATTGCAACACTGTTAGCTTCCTCATCAGTTAAAATACTTTTGGTAAAAAGGCGGAGAGGCTGCTAACATTTCAGCTATCTCTAACTTAAATTTTAAGAGATCCATTTTGATTTTTGGTCGAATTTTATTTGATATTGCATCTTGCTTGCACAGAAACCAAGAATTTGCGACAGCTAAAACAATAAAATGAATGAGTTCAAAAAACTTTGATGCTAATGAATAATCCAAAATTGTCTTTCCATTGCAAATATTTCCATATTTTTTTCATCGCTCTCATCTGAAAACTTGATTTTCCTTCCAATAAACGTGGTTCTTGTGTTTTGTGTTAGCATCATAGTCATCATCCGAAAGATCGGTAAGCTTAGTATCTGATTTATTCATCAATTGCCAAATTTCTTATTGTGTGAGAATTATTTTCCTTTTAGACACCTGAAAAAAATTTTGTTGAAAGTTAGCAAAACATTACATGAAAAATTATAACATTCCTCAGAAAATTTTATTATTTAAAAAAATTAAAATAATTAAATCACACCTTGCCAACTCCCCTCCCCCCGGAAAATCCCAGATTTTTTTCTTGAGGGGGGAAGAAATATGGATGCAGATATCTGTGTAAAGGAAGAAAAGGCAATACCCCTCAACAAATGTATGGCAGAGAAAATTAATTGCAAAAAAGAGCGAGTGAAAGAAAAAAGGGACTCGTCCATGGTAACCCCGAGGAAATAGGGCATTAATTATATAACAATATATGATTTGTTTTTATTTAGGATTCTATCAATATTATTGAAACAGAAAAGAAAACTCACACAACAAGCACTTACGTTTATAACTACAGTGACTCGAGAAACGCCCAAGTCGCACGATCGTGCGGGTAAGAAAATCGCGAGTCCTACACAAGCAACATTAATAGAGTATAAGTATAATATTTTTACTATTTTACAATTATTTAAACATTAAGACAAAAATGTGTATCCCAGTAATTAGAAATATATTGATAATTACCTTTTTACGACAGATAAGAAGAAGACCTGCTTTCGGTGTATTTGAAAATATAGCTATATTTGTCAGCTGAAAGTAAAACTGAATACAACCACCGTCTGTTGATAATTAGTGATACTTCACATTTTCCGCAAACGCGCTCAATCGTTCGATTTGTGCTTTTCTTACATAGGACTATTCCAGAAGCAAAAATGTTGAAGAATATCTAACCTACACGATCATGTGGGTTGGGTCTTAAAGGGGAATTGCATCTCATGCTCAATGGTATTCAAGTAAGGTGACCAATCTCTTCGAATGTTTGCATGTATTCTGACATCGTATGCATTCAATATAGCGGAGAAATGCTTTCCATAAACAGAAACTCTGGACCAACAGAATCTTTAAGCAATTTACCTTGGAGCTCTAATAAATCTTTCACATACTTCGGAGTGTGGTTAACAGAATCTCCTTGAAAGATATATATCACTGTGTGGCTTTGTTATGATTCCTCCCCAAACTAGTAATCCGAGGTCACGGAAAAGATATTTTTATAAGACAAGGAAGCAAATTGCGTGTTCCTTCCACTCTTCAGATCAAAGCACTTGTAGGATCAATGTTCAGACTACATTTGGACTCGTCAGTTAACAGTATTTGTTTCCATTGAACATGGAAACAAATACCCTTGGCTCCATTGAACATGACGACGCCACCAGTTTAAACGGGCCTCTTTTGTAGCTGACGTGAATGGGGTACAAATCGTAAGTTTTCTCGCACAGAGTCCAACCTCTTTAAGCCTTCACTCAGCAATAGATCGGTTAATTTGAGTTCTTGTGACAGTCGTACGGCCTAAAATCAGATTTCTTGTGGTCTCTTTGCTGTCTTCGAATTGACCATGGCAGAAAATAGTCTTTGGATGCAGTTGCTTCTCTTAGTGCCGTATGTGCTTGACCTCCCTCTATTTCTAAAATTATTCATCACTTCTAACTTTCGCTTAAATGATGCTTTTGAGCCCTAACTAAAAAATACTGTTCACTCTCAGAAACCAAATTCCCTTTGTCGCAGTCCATCGACTGCGGGTGTTGGAAACCTCGACTAAAGATCGGCCATTTTTTTAATTAACACAATTTTATTGCCTATATCACTTAAACAACTTAATCGAGAATGCACTTAAATCACTAAACCCGAGGAGCAATCAAACTTATATTAATGAAACAGATATAGGAGCACTTATCTATTATCTTGATTATACAACCATCGATGGCTAACGCTATGTTTTCTTCTATCTCAATTTTCAACCATCATCCCGCACTTTCCATGATTAGCACTTAAATAGATGCTCTAATTAACATCCAACTAAGTCTTCTTTACAGAAAGCGGTTTTCAACTGAAATCACAGTTAATAAGATTATTTTACCCAAGAGGAGTAGTGTAGAAGCACGAATAGACCCGTTACACCTTTAAACAATACTACTGATCAACATGAGCCTATTGAGACCTCAATTTACATATTTAAGACGCTAAAGCATGCGTGGAAATGTAATTTTGCATTCAATTATGTTTAATTAACATAAATAATTGCGCAATTGGCCAACGATTGCATTATTAACTTAGAGAGTACAATTTTATAATTGTCCTTTTTAATTTTGATCACCAATGCACTATTCCAATTTCGAGAAAAAATTCAAATAATACTTAATACTTCTCACAACCATCTATTTTAAATCCGTAAACATTAATTCTATAAAAATTCTACATTCTTTCTGAAACCTAGACTGATTTACAGATTTTAATGCAATAAAATGCTCCCAAAAGAACAATAAATAATAAGGATTTCTCTGAAAATTTTTTCCCCTTCAACATTTAAAGATAAAGGTCTGAAAACACGTAAATGAATCATTAAAATAAATGTAAAAAAAATAGAAATCAGTGGAAGAATGCAATTTTAGAGAAATCTTTGTTATTTGTTGTTTTTACTAATGCACTTTCTGAATTTAAATCGATCAACTAATCTAGGTTTGCATTTTTCCGTTATGAGCAATTAGATTTTGGTCAACGACTATTTTTCAGTAACTATGATTTTATTTGAATAGTTTATGTTTTAATGGTAATATGGTATACCCATTCTTTGCACGAGTGAATTGAAAAATTAAATAATACAGATTGAAGGATAAAGAGGTTTTTAATGAGTTAATTTTACGAAAATTGCAAATTAATCAAAAATGGCTTTTTGATATCTCAGCTGAAAAAACATGTTTTTCTTATATTTTATGTCTGCAGATCTACTAGTTGATAAACAGGACTTCTTTTGATGTGTAACATCTTTCCTCTCGATTGCTGGAGATTTGTGGGAGTGATTTCGTGAAAAGGGACGGAAATGTCTAACAGGAAGTTGGGGAAGCGCACGCTATTTAATTTGACCAATCAGCGCGCTTGGTGGTGTCTCTTCGCTACCCTCGGAGTGAAGTTCTGTTTTTTCTCCTTCATTCGGGAGGGGCTTCACCCCATCCCCCACCCCCTGCGGTCTAGGCCGTGGGATCTTTGTTTTTGTTAGGATCAGAGAAGAAGCTAAAGTCCTTTAGGCAGAGATGTGGTTAGATAATGACGAACGTGTTTCGATACCTGACTTCAATTGCTGCGTACAATTTAAACGACCGGGCCACAGAACAGCTGGTGGTGTGATCTATAAAAGCAGAACAACTCACATGTTGTAGCTCGACATATGGATATTACTTATCGTCAAACAAGTGGACTGGGTATTGTTAATCAAGACGTTGGGGACATATGTGTGGCAGAATCCTTATTTGAAAATGGACAAACAGTGATTTCGGTGGTCGTATACATTTCTCCGAATCAAATGTTTCAAAAAATTAAAGATTTCCTGCATTTTGTACTTTTACCATATACCGAAGGTGGTTCTGCTCTTTTTGATGTGTAACATCTTTACTCTCGGTTGCTGGATATTTGTTGGAGCGATTTCATGAAAAGGGACGGAAATGCGTAACAGGAAGTCGGGGAAGAGCGCAGTGTTTGATTTGACCAATCAGCGCGCTTGGTGGTGTCTCTTCGCTACCCTCGTCTCGGGGCTCAACTCTAGTAGCAATTAAGCCGCCAGCCTTCCGCACATACCAGCAAGTCTTATTAAACTTCATCCAGAATAAACATGTGATTCTTACGCTCATATGTCAAAGTCTCAGGGCTCGTTGTGTGTGAAATCTCTGAGGATATATTTATATATGTGTAAACTATATATTCCTGTTAAGCGTCTGACAAAGATTATCATTCTTTAAAAAATACGACTTGAATAAATATTTAAGTGCATATCAGTTTCATACTTTGAGGTTAATTTCTGTCGCTGTCAATTTAATATTTTTAATTGCGATTAACAAAGAGAGAGATTTCTCGATTAAAAAAACTAACTAATTGAGTAAACGGGTATTTTTGATTTTCTCTAATATTTCTAATTTTTAAGCATGCGCTCTTCGCTACCCTCGTATCAGGGTCCATCTCTAGTAGCAATTGCACCGTCAGCCTTCCGCACATACCAGCAAGTCTTATTAGACTGCATCCAGAATAAACTTGTGATTCTTATGCTCAAATGTCAACGTCTCAGGGCTCGTTGTGTTTGAAAATGGACAAAGAGTCATTTTGGTGGTCGCATACATTTCCCCGAATCAAACAGTTAAAAAAATTAAAGATTTCCTGCATTTTGTACTTTTACCGTATACCAAAGGTGGTTTTGCTCTTTTTTTTTAAAAAAAAAAACCATCACTCGCTTCCCATGATTTTGGGTGGTAATTTTAACGTTAACTTCAGTTTGCCAAAAGCTGAGCCGCTCATAGCTTTCTGAAAGATGAACTCAAGCTCGAAATGAACACAAATCGAAATGCTTCGTCAACTAACAGTGGTACTATTATTGACGCTGTTTTTCAACGATTTTTAAATACTTTGAAATCCCAAGTATATGTGTCATATTTTAGTTTGCATAAATCCCTTGCCTCCGCTCTTCCCCAAATTGAACAAGAATAATTATTTTTGATAAAAAATTAATTGACACAAGGAATAATGCAAATAAAATTTTCATTAAAGATATAGTTATTCAATAGAAAATTATTTCCAATCATACCCGATTTATTTTTTTCAGGATTAAATTCACTATTGCGTATTTACACGATAACATGTCAGATGTTACACATCATATGCGACTACTGTAAGGCTCGTTTCTTTTTTTTTTATTTCTAACGCCCTGTAACTATCTTGGGGGTCGATTTTTGAAAACACCTTCCTAAGCTGATCTTTGCTCAGTAAAAGTAACACATCGTTACAAATTTTGTGTAACGAACGTTTAAAACAGTGTAAATAATTTATATCTGGATGTGTAATACGTTAATATTACTTTCTGTTGTATTTATTTTATGTTAAAATTGTAAGATTCGCAAGTAATGCCGTTCCTTACATTATAATGGTGATTTAATCGAAACGTAGCGAAATGTTAGCGATAGAGCCAAGTTGGCATCATTTTTGGCGACCATATTGGCCACTTGGCGATGGATTGAACGATGCAGAAGGTGATATTCTGTATTGCTACTTGGTGGTCGGCTGCAACAAAGAAAAACCTTCTCCACAAAAGAATACATATGCATGTCAATTTTCATAGTGATTGGCTTACCTTGGGGTACTCAACCTTTTCTCTGAAGGGCCACATATATATGTTAGCTATTTCCCGCGGGCCGCAACATGAGAATAAAAGAGGGGGTGAGAAGAAGGGCATTAAGGCCAAGATAACATTGGAAATTTATTTTTGGTTTTGCTTTTTTTAATTATTATTATTATTATTATTTTCTGTCACACTAAATTAGAAGTACATATTTAAGAAATACTCCTTCACAATTTCTGCATTAGTAAACGGTTTCGTATGATTACCAATATTATAACAATTTTCATAGGATGTCTTTGTTACCACTGAGAAAACACTTTGTTGCTGTTGCAAAGATTATCCAAAACAGCCTATTTATCACCTCTTGAAAGAGATCTTTGAGGAAAAGTGTCATTGAACGATTCCTTTGTATTGGTATTTTTTAAATACGGCACTCGTGACAAATCAAACAATTACTGATCCGTGCTTGTTTTCCACAACAAATTGGTCAACCTCCCAATAATCTTGAAATGAAATATTTTCTTCGAACATTTTTCGCTTGCAAGATATGAAAGAAGGTTAAAAATAAGTTCCACCCATAAAATTATCGCTACTCCACTGTTGTCTGTTATCACTAACCGTAACCATTAAAAGAAGACAAAAAATATTAGTTGGTATCCGTACGATATCGACAACAAAAAGGAAAATCGATGTATTAGATTTCTTGACAAAGAATTTTCCACAAATTTTTTAATACTTTGTTCTTAAATAAGTGAGTTTCTCAGAGCAGTAGTCCATGACCGGGCCACTTAAAAAGCTCGGTGGGCCGAAGGTTGAGTATCGCTGGTTTAATCGGTGTTAAAGTAAAGTGAGGTCATATTTTTTAACACATCAAATTATATATATATAGATTAATATTAAAGGTTAACCTATATCCAAACAAATTTCTCTGTGCTTGGTGACCATGTTGGCAACTTGGCGATTGTTTGAATGGTGCAGAAGGTGATATGCTATAGTGCCCCCCTGGTGGTCAGCTGCAACAAAAATCCTTTCTTCACAAACGAATGGTGTTGGAGTGAAGCGAGATCCCCCCCCACACACGCGCGCACACACACACACACGCGCGCGCACACACACACACACGCCCCCACACACACGCCCGCACACACACACACGCACACACACACACAGGCGCGACACACACACACACGCGCACCACACACACACACGCGCACACACACACACCGCCGCACACACACACGCGCACACACACACGCACGCACACACACACGCACGCACCACGCACACACACACACACACACACACACACACACCACACACACACACACACACACACACACACACACACACACACACACACACACACACACACACACACACAGATTTACTGTGCGATAAGAAATGCATAGATGTGCAGATACTTCATTTTATAGTAAATCTTTGCTTAGATTTATAAGGATTTTAAAATTTATGATTATTACTAATACAACAATTTAAAAAAAATTAAAGCTTCAACTGAACAAATGCAACCCCCCCCCCTTTTAATACCGCTGTGATTCATGCAGTTGTGCGTTTAAGTTCTGAGACAAGCTTCCCTGTACCATATTTTCTTATCTGTTTATCTTTAATTTAACCTTCAAACAGTTGTATTGAACAGTATAGGGTAGTTGACATTTGAAACGAAAGAAATAGCCCCTTAAAAAAGGGGCTAGGCTCAAAAATCACAACCAAGGAGTATCCTCGCCCTCTTAATCACCTTTTGAACAATACGTGGTCTGTACAAACACATAAACATCTCTCATATAAACAATCTATCTTGTTTTCAGACGAAAAGAGTGTGAAATTTCCCTCAAAATATATATTATGATTTTCTGAACTACTGATATTTCTATGGACTTGATTCATCTGACGTCATAATCACATGATGGGGGTCTAAACAAATAGCAAAGTGTTGCATTCGTGTTTGATTCGGCTGAGTATTTTGGTGGCAGTTTTGGATTTGCATCTACTATCATATAACAAAATGAAAAATCCTTTATTTTCTTTAACTTAAAAAAATAAATAATTTATATTTTTATATGCATTACTGATAGCTTTATAAATATTTTTTAAATTTCACATTAATATCTCTATTTTTAGTGCAAAATTACAATTCGTAAATTCTTGGAGCACCTATCGTTAATTTAAGTTGCTTGGCGATCGATTCCGGTTGCTAAAAAAAATAACATCGTCAAGTGTCCTCTCACAGTTCAAAACTTTAATACTTAATTTTTAAGTATACAGAGGATTTTGTTCAATTAAATGATCCATATTTTTTTAAAACACAATGTGGCTTACAAACTAATTACTAAGCCTAACCGTATGCAAAACACAAGACACGAAGTCAAAGAGCAGAAATATAAACTAAGCTTAAATTTAATACTGTGTAAACTAAAACTATATATTTTACTACACGTAAAACAAAAGACAAGAAAATATATTAAAAATATTTAGAGTACTAAAAATGTTTAAGTATAAAGTAAAACAATATAAGCAAATTTGGAAGTTATTGCACAACTACAAGTGTAATACGATGAGCTGTTATTGGTCAGTTAATTGCACACTGAAATCACGTGATGATGGTCAAACGATCGCAGTGCCCTCTAGTGATGAATCGACTCCATTGCTCTATGCATGAACAGCACGTTATTTTTTTTATGCCATTGTTGGATGGCTCGTGGTAGATTCAATCATTGACAACAAAGGGGGGGGGAGAGCACTATATAGTCGAAAATCGTGTTCGCTGTGTGTGTAATGGACGACTTTACCCCTCTCATTTTGCCTCCCTGCGGGAGGCGTTTCTCTTCTAATGGTTTTTCTTTTTCACCCTATCTTCAGGGATACTGGGTATAAGCAATTATTGCTGGCACCCGTCAAATCTAATTTTCGTTTCGTTCTGTGTGTGTAAAGATTGTTTACTTCTTAAAAGGACCCGTCTCCTAAAGGTTAACTGCAGATAAAATTTCTCTCAAAGTCTTTGCCTTGTTTTCTGTGTGTTTTTTCAGTGCATTTAACATTTCAAATATGATGGGGGATCATGTTCTCATGTGTGCGTATGGCTAAATCTGAAACATATAATACATATTAATGCAAAGAAACATTTAAAGAAACATCTTTTCTAAAAAGGATTGCTGAGTTTTTTTTTTCATTTCGTGACTTATAGGCGCGAGAGTTGCTCGATATTTTTCGTTTTACCATTGGAATGATAAAACCTTTTTTAAATAAATGAAAAACAGTCAACATCATGTTTTAAGCTGCGAACTTTTTACTGTTTTAATCATGCGTTGGTTTGAACAATTCGTAAAATGTATTCTCAAATGGTTAAAAATAATTGAATTCTGCAGAAGTGCTGAAATAATGCAGCATATTTTTAGGTTTATACTGATAGTGTAATAAAATAAAATTCACAATTCAAAATAAAAAAAAAGTGTCTGAATTATATATATAAATAGAATTTTCTATTCCATAAAATTAAGTATTTAACATAAAAAAATGGTGAAATTTGATAAATATTAAAAACACTGCTCAAGTAATTAAAGAAAAAAAAGGCGAGAAAATTATTTTATTATAAAATTACAGCTTAAAGGGTAAACCTAAACTAAAAATTTAGTAAAAATGGTTAGTAAAAATTACATATAACTTAGATTTGTGTAATTACAGCTTTTTGAATTTTAAGAATTTTGGAAGATCAAAGGGTAATTCTTTAACAAAAGACCGATTTCCTGTTAGGGTAATGACGTCTTAACGGTCACGTAGTTTCGCGCAGGAAAATATCCAAGACCGGAGACTGTGACGCTTATGCTTTAAGGCAAGACAACCCTTAACCTCACTTTATCCAGCCGACAGAGAGGTGACCTGTGTAGTTCCCAAGACAATCTCCAGCTTCAAAGTCCACTGCATGAGGGATAACAAGGACCGAATAGTAATCTCGGCTACGTCCAAACAGAAGTGATTATACGTCACGTGAGGTATGGAAGATTGTGACGTATTCGATCTTCAAAGATACACAAAAAGGGGAAAGCAAGGAGCTTTACATACACTAGAGAGACATTTCTACAAGTTTAAATACTCTACGATGCTTCCACAATTTTCAACACTCTACGACACCCCCATGTCACTCGAATAGACTCTCTCCCTAATAAGCTTCCAGATTCTCTTGAAATTTTTCACACTTACTGCGACCTATCAAGGTTTCTATCAACGAGCATGTCAATATCGTTCCAAAGCAGCCTTTCACAAGAGTGATCCGGTCTTAACAGCAACCTCAACAGCGCTGCACTTTAGCAGCTCCATAGCAATATGAAGACCGCTTTCCTCAGTGGAGTGTAAAACCTTTATCGTCAAATGGTTCTTATTTAAATGAGGAAAAGTTTTAAATCTCAATAACACCTAGTTACGGTTGCAGGTTTGATGTTATTTCTCATGAGACAAGTAAACAAATCAAAATTTTTAAGTGGCCATTTTTTTTATCAGGACACCAACTTGTAAGAAACCACAGAAAACAAAGCCTTTGAGCTAACAGGATTAGTACAACTATAACATAGCTTCAGCACTCGTTTTCCGGCACATCTCCTTCTCTTCCAGTGCATCCCTTTTCTTTATCTGTTTCAAAGCTCTTTTGTTATTATGATTGCAGCGCCACCTCAGGCCAATTACGTCCTATGAAAAACATTAAACAGCCATAAACTACATATTAAATATTTCTATATGGATATGAGAAATAAAAAAAAATATTTGTTTTTTTCTGCTTGTGTTCTAATAGATATTTAAGACACTATATTGCGCTCGGGTTTTAATCCCAACACACATCACTCAAACCATCAGAATGAACGATGAAAATTGTGCCATATTAAATCAGATCTGCAAGCATTAGAGTCGTTACTTGAAGCGCAATTTAGCAGTTGCAAAACTCACCAACTTATCATCAACCAACCAACTTACCATCTTAATTGGAAATTTCAAGATCCATCACAGTTAGCTGATGTTATGCTAATTCCAATGTTATAACAAAACAGGCAAATTATGAAGCATATCAATTACCTAACTAGGAAAACTGCCTTTTAAATTGCTAAATCAGATCTATTTGTAAATAGAATTCATTTTCTCATTAATATAACTTGTTGCCTATAAAAATGAACATTTTCCCTTCTCTTAATTCGAATTAACAACTTTTTTCCTCGAAAATTAGATCTGGAACTACAATGATTGTTGCAGCAGAAGACTAATTTCGACCTTTTTTTCATCTGCTATAAATAACGTTCAGTATATTTTCATCATTTCCAAAACATGTCTTCCAATTCTTCAAATTTGATATCTCAACTCACCCTTACGCCTTTTAGAATTGCCTTCATGCACCCTTCGACTTATAGATCACAGTAAATCGTAACTTAACTTTGAAACAATTTCCAGACTGTTCGAAGATCCAGCTTCACTTCACTTCGCAGAAAGGTATAAAATTCTTAGGCATGGAATCTTCTACAGATCATTTTCTGTTCTCGATTATTCAATCAAATGATAACAGTTATTTGCAACACAACGTATTGGGTATCAAAGATTCTAACAAATCGCAGACAGATCCGTTTGTTGTCAAATCTACTTGCGTATTGTATTTGGCTTCTATTGACTTTATATTTGGTGTATTGTATTGGCTTCTTGTTGAATGGCAATTCAGCAAGAAGCCTAGTTGAATTAGTTAATATAGGGAAATTTTAGTTGTATTTAAACTTCAGTGGTCATTGTCTGGTGACCGTTTGGCCAACTTAACAAGGATCTTTGTAACAATGGACAATCCGCAAGGTCTATCCTCTCTATAATTCGGATTTTCTTCCATCAAACCAAATCGGCCCTTTAAAGTTAGTACAAACATCACACGACAAATGAACGCAACTACTGGATAGTAAATGAACAGAGTCAGCGACGGAGATCATAGTAAAAATAGAAAAGATTACAAATGCTCGTGGACGATACTGCTATAATAATTCTTGTTTAAGTCACATTGTCGTATCCACTTTACCAATTAAAGGTTACAGAGGTTTTTCAATTGTTAAGTCTGAAGGGTTGCATCTTATTCAGATTACAAAATTAATTATATTACCCTTTAGTTGATTCTTTCCTTTTAGTTTTACTATGCGCATATCGTGTAGTCATTTCTACTGTTTGACTAATAAAACTAAATTACTGCAGTATCTTGGGGGTAATAAATTCAAGTTTGGTTCAACGGATTCTCCACCCATGCAGCGTTCGGATCCTCCCGGCCTTCTTAATAATGAGCAATATCCTCCCCACAACCAACAAAAGCAGGAGGTACCGGGATATCTTTATTACAGTTTTTTTTCAAATAGGTGGTATTTTCGAAGAAATATGGCATCATTATATAATTGCCTTTTGAACTAGAGTGTCTAGCAATATTTTAATCATCACCGAAATCCCAGCTGATTAATTTATTTCAAATTTAGCTAATGGAATTAATCCCTATGTCTTAAAAGAAGCAATGTTCTGTTTTATTAATAAAGAAAAATGTGTGTGATTGTTTTATAATTATTTTTGACACGTAGAAGAGAGGAGATGAAAGTATGGAATACTTTAACTTATGGAGGTTTCGTCTCTGTTTGCAGTTCCTAACGCGAGGGAACCATGGAATATTCCCTAAAGACTCTCATGATGCATTTCAGTGAGAGTGAATCGCTTGTTGCTGACGTATTACTCGCTGCAGAACAAAGTGTGTTTTGTGATTTGTAAAAGTTTTTGCTATCACATATTCAAATATTTCGACGTGCCGGTGCATATGTTACTTAGACATTGAAGTTAAACATAATGCACAGTAAAGGAATTGATGTTTGTTGTGTAGAGTAGATAAGATATAGAAGTATGATAATAGAAGTAATGCACAGTAGAATGATGTTTGTTGTGTAGAGTAGAGTGATATGGAGTACTAGAAGTTTCATAATAAAGAAAGTTGGATCTTCTATAATAACATACACCTTATATAAAAGAGCATTAGAGGATAAACTGACAGATGAAAGAACAAAAAGAGAGGATCAGAATCTTCAAAACAACAAAAGAAACCGACCATTTAAAGATATTCTGTAAAGAAATTAAACTTAGACCGACCTTTCAGATCTATACCTTCTAGAGACGACTGAGGTGTTAGCAACGCGGAATCATTCTATTCTAATGTATCATCTGTAATGAACTGCATACCATCTACTATATAACTGAAAGAAAAAAAAAAGACTGAATGCATCTTTTGTAATAGAATCTCATGTAAACTCTGGAGATCAAAGAGGGGAAATTTGGATTCAAAGCTTCAGCTGTTTTCTGTGGGCTCACCTTGACTGTACCGGAGGAAGAAAAAAAATCAAACTTCTGATTTTTGGAAGTAGACTCGAAACATAAATGATTTGCACGTTATCTTTAAACTATGGTTTTTATAATTAAAAATAACTGGGTTTTATGAAGTCTGAATTAGTTTTCCATTGGTTTAAACCATCCATTTCATTTTACCCGACACTATTCTATAATAATTTCCATTTTTAACTTTTTTAAAAATAAATTTTATAACAGCAAAACAAATAGTATTTCTTGACAAGTGACAATTCATTGCAAATAGTTGTAGTATGTACTCCTGATTTTGGGGGGATTTTATCATAGTACTGTTGTTCACCATACGGGACTAAAAGATGACTCTTGCTTTTGAACAACAATAATTTAGCGTAAAAAGATTTAGAACAAATACCAGAAGCTTCGTTGCGGCGAGAACCTCTACCGAGAGACAGACCAGCTACACAATATTCCACACAGAATATACATGTTACACAAACTAAAAAACAAACAAAACATTGCCATCGCAAAAAGGCTAAATATCATGTATGACGTTGGAAAAAGCATGTAACTAAAACTATTTATTTTACAGAAAATAAGTACAAAATAAAAATAGCAAATAATACTAAAAAAATTGAATAGAAATTAACATAAACGAACGTTGCCATCACGAAAAGGCATAATATAGTCGATGGAGTTGGTAAGAAGCACGAGGATAAAACTACATACTTATTTTATAGAAAATACATATAAAACAGAAATTGTAAATAATACTAAGAATTGAATAGAAATTAAATATAGCATCTAAATGAACCTATAATGCACATTAATAATGAAAACAAGTAATATAAAAAGTTTTAGTAAACATATAGTTACTGCTTACTATATTTATACTTTTTATTAGATACACTCATGGAAAAAAAATTAGCGGACCAAGAAATAATTGCGGGATCGTAACGAAACTTGGCACGAAGGTACCTGTCGGGGTGATATGCAAATGATTAGAAATGCAGCGTGATTGCGCATTACATATAGCTGATAGAGGGCGTTTAACGTCGTTCTCCGTGGAGTATAAAACAGGTAACCAAAGCTTGTTTGAGTGCGCTGAATCATTTACAAAGGAAGCGCTGAGGTAGACAAGCCATTACGCTGTTTTCGAAGACAATATGAGAAGCTGTCGCAGTTTGAGAGGGGGAGAATCATCGGTATGATGGAAGCTGGGTAGTCAGCTTGGCGAGTAACTCGCCAATTAGACCGCTCTGATTGTGTTGTGAGGTAGTGTTGGGACCAGTGCATCCGAGAGATGTCATTTACACGAAGAACAGGCCCAGGACGCCCTCGAAAGATCAATCGTCGAGAAGACCGCCACATCATAAGAAATGCACGCGTACAGCCAACTGCTTCATCGGCCGCCATCCAGGCACAGGTAGCCCCTTCACAAGGGGCCCCTGTGTCTTCTCGAACCTTACGAAGGCGCCTTGCTGGATCGCAGAGCCCACGCCTTGACGCCCACTCATCAACGCCTCCGTTTGGAGTGGTGCCGCGCAGGAGGAAACTGAACTGCAGCGGAATAGTCAGCGGTGATCTAAATATCAGCAGTGATGACAACCGTGTTCGTGTGAGGAGACCCCGTGGTGAACGCCTCAATCCTGCCATTGCTTTACAGCGGCACACCGCTCCCACAGCTGGTGTGTTGGTACGGGGTGCATGTCCCTACAGTACACTGTCACCCGTAGTTTTGATCCGTGGCACCATGACAGCCCAGCGGTATGTACACGTATCCTGCAAACCACATGTGTTGTCACTCATTCTACGGCTTCCAGGAGTCATTTTTCAACAGAACAATGCTCAGCCTCACACGGCAAGGGTGTCACAAGACTGTCTCCGCACTGTTACTACCCTTTCTTGGCCTGCCCAATCCCCAGATTTGTCTCCAATTGAGCATATATGGGATCATTTAGGACTGCGAGTTGGGAATCCTACGAGTTTGAACAAACTAGCGGCAAAGTTACAACAAATATGGAACGAAATGTCTCAAGACATTATACAGAACTTGTATGCCTCAATCCCCTATCGTATCGCATCATGCATTCGCGCTAGAGGGGGTTCAACAGGATATTAAATCTTCCATTCTTTTGCCTTTTTCTCTGAAATAAATGATCCTTTTTCATTTATTTTCTAATCATTTTCTTATATCAAAGTAGTCCTTACGTATGTAAAATTTCGTTTCATTGTGTGACGACTCCTTCTTGGTGCTCTAATTCTTTTGTCCATGAGTGTAGTTGCAATTAATATAAATATATATATGCATATGACCGAATCACAACATTAAGTGACAATTAAATTTTATTAATTATCTTTAAAGTATCGAATTGTCTTTCAAAACAATCGTGTATATAAAATTTCAGTTCAATTGAATGCTTTGAAACATGAGAGAAAAAAATCTTTTAAAGTTGTGACCCAAGTCGCTAAAAATGAAGCCAATGTGGCTGTATCTGTAATTCTTTAAATAATTAATCTCAGACGATTAATTTTAATTTATTATAATTGAGTTATTGTAGTGTTATCCAAAACAATAGAGTAAAGAAAATTTCAGAAAAAATGTGCGCTTTAAAATGTAACAAAAAAAAAACACCTTTTCAAGTTTTGACACAAGTCACCAAAAATGATGCCAACGTAGCAAAAATGATGCAATATTTAATTCTTTGAACAATTAGTTTTAATCAATAAATTTTAATTAATTCTAATTAAATTACTTTCATCCTAAATTTTCATTTATATAAAATTTCAGCTCAATTGAGGGCTTTAAAATGCATTTTATTAACGATTAAAAATTTGAACAAAATAAAAAAAATATATATATATAAATGTATAGAAAGAGTGAACTAATAGTAGGAATTGAATAAAGTTTGAATAACAATAAAAATAACAATAAATACAGAATAATATTAAATACAATTCCATCCAAAGACCAGTAAAGTTCTTATTAGAAATGTAAATGGTGATCCATAATATCTTCATCTCATCTTTATCTTAATTTTCTTCTGTCTTTTACATAAAAGAATTTTAAGAAAATGAATCTTTAAGATTATCTTATTTAGTTTTGATTTAAAGGTTCAATAAACATCATATCAAAGAAGGGACAGATTAATGAAAACCGACAAAATCTCAAAACTACCGTCTTCAATAGAAGAAATACAAAAACAAATGGCGATTGTCTGGAGCAGGTCCATGGAAGCTCGAAAACCATAGACGAGGAAAAGGAACTCGGCATAAGCGCAGAGCAGTGAAACGAAGAAAATTTCTTAATGAAGATTATATCCTTCGCCAATAAGCCTTTGTTATTTCTCCCCAGGGAGCCGAATTCTTCTCAAAGGTCAGAAGGTCATCTCATCCTTGATATCTGAAAGTTATTTCTCTGCTGCTTGATGAGCCGGCAAGAAATCGGTCACAATAGAAGCGAAGGAAAATGTTGAAATATTGAGTCAAATAGTGACATATCAGCGACAGAAAATGAACTGATACTATAAAAGATTCAAGAACTGAAGTTTAGAATTTGTTTTCAGTTTTGTTCCGTTTAAAACTTAAAAAAAAATGAAACAAATGACTAATAAAAAACTTTGATCGAAAGAAATTGTTTTTGAATTTCTAGAAGAATTCGCCTAGAATTTGAATTCTAGAAGTTTTAGAATTCGTCTGGTATAGAATAGACTAGACCACGTGTATATTTTTTATGGTGCATGTATTTCGAACGAAAGACCCAATGCGATAAACATATTATAATGTTTATTTCTGATTTTGTTTCCTAAGGATATTTAACATTTGAAATCGCAAAGTTTATTAATAATTTCTAAAAATATTCTAAGAATTTTTCACATGTTTTGGTGAGTATGTAGGGGTGATTGGGGCAAGATAAAGAATGACAATTTAAATTCGAACTACCAAGCAGCATGGCCTTATGTATGCTACGGTCTCTCTACACTGCTGGATACTCAAAATAGCACTGAAAAGCCACTGCTTCTATTTCGTGATTTGTCAGAAGTTGTTCGTAACCTCAGAAAAAATTCATAGAATTTGAAAGAGATTGTAATTTTCATAGCGTTCATCATAATTCGAATTGTAATTTTCATAGCGTTTATCGTAGGATCTCGTGGACTAACAGGAATAAGGATTGACGATTTTTGCTGCCTTTGACTTTTCACAATCATTAATTATTTTTATTTTATTCATGTGTTGATATTGCCGATTAAATTAAAATTTTTTAACTTTGTGAAGTTAATTGAGGGAAGATGGCGACTTATTTAAAATGTTTCTGTTGAATTCATTTGAGTGTTTATTTTAATTTTTAATTATATTTCTGAATATGTGTCATCTGGGAGATTAGGTGACTATTATTTTAAAACACGGTGAAAATCTCTTAACACGAAACTGAATGAGACTGAAATATTCTTTCGCGATAAAGGATGTTGTAGAATAAAACATGTGTTCAACAAAATTTAAGTTTATTGGAGTACATTTTATTTACACATATTTGTATGAATCAATTAAACAAAAACATTCACAGGAACTTTATGAAATTTAATACTAAAAAGTTTCAAGTTTTTTCAAAATCAAAACATTTATTTTTTGGGAAAATAATCGGGTATTTTTCTTTGTATTGTCTTTTTTAGCGTCAAATTTTAAACAAATTGTTCGATGTCATCCCTTTTTCAATTCCTTTTGCCATTGGAATGTGCATCTAAATAACTACACATACCTTTCATGATGTTCATCATTCAGGATGACGTAGCAACAGGAACTGCATAATTCATTGCATTTTCGACATCGGAATCTGCATCAATGATATTTATTGAACTTTGAACGAACTCCAAAAGTTTTTGTGAGCCATAATTGCGACTCTACACACATTATTATCATCTACTGCATCGAATTCTTCCGATGATAATCCCGCTTAGCTGGTGTTTTCGGTATTTTGTTCCTTCCCAGAACGGAAACCTTTTCTTGTTAGGCGATTTTCGTTTCGTGTTAAGAGAAAAAAATCCACATAGTAGTTTGTTGGGACCGTTGCATTATCTCGCTATGTCGAAATATTTGCAAAGACGAATATTTCGTTTTAAGCGTTTTCGCGTTATATTTCGCTGTATTCCAAATTCATAGAATTTTATGACCTTGAAAAAGTTAAATATTACAAACCTAAAATAACATTCAGAATAATCTCCAATAAGAACACTAGATAGAAGGCTGAGTCATATATAATATAATAACAAAAAAGGCAAAAACTAGTTTTAGAATGTTTTGATTGACAACAATGATAATTTTTTTTTTCATTAAAAATAATGAAAATGCTCTTTATTTTTCTAACATCATGTGCTATTTATTTCTATTTTGATTACATTTCATGATATATGCTATGTAAGAGGAAAAAACATCCTCTCTCTGGATTAGTTTTTTAAAAAAATTTCTAATGGGCTGCGGATTGGTATCTCTTTTTAGTGCGGCACCTTATAGGCGGATACCAATTGCCGTAGGTAACTTTGACTCCCAGTTTCCTCCACAGAGAGAGGCACCTGAACTCTGATGATGCAAATCTGTACTAGGACTTCATTTTGCCGAGAGCACCCAAGGCAAACATACACTCTAGAGATCTTTTACATGCCGTATAATCATACAACATGGCCTCTGTCGATTTTCTGCATCAGAAAAATCTACTCACTCGGGTCGGGGTTTAATCCGCAACCTTGGGTGCAGAAGACCAGCGACAAACCAAACACGCCACCCAGCCAGCCCCTCTAGATCAGTTTCCTTATTAATATTTTTGTGTGTATTTAATTGGTATTTTGCATTGATAACATTATGTCAGCGAAATTATTCTTTCCTGTTGTATTGTAGTAATTCTCCAATATACTTTTTTATTTCTACAAATATTTTTGTGCCATTGTATAGTCTTAATTTTCTTTTATTATAATTTAATTATCGTCTAAGGAAAAATATTTTAAAAAGAAAGAAAAAGACATGTGATTTCAAATTACGTTAAGTGGAGGTTCAATATTATTTAAGATCTGAAGGTTAGTTATTCAAAAAACAGCAGGACTGGTTCTTGTATAATCTAAAAGGGGCTAGAAGTTTTAATGTACAGGGTAGAGCGTGGGAAATTCCTTTTTTGAACATGTTGCACAGATGTTCGTATGAAGGGGAGGGATTCGGTGGGAGGGATGGAATGGGATATTTTTGTTTTTGCCCGTCTCAGTTTTAAACATGTTGTGATCAAGGTAGCAGGGTGCTTTTGCCGTGGAGGCGTATTTCTCGAACGGTCGGCCAGTGGTTGCAGTGCAACGTGCCTTTTGTCTTCGGTGCAATATTCCTCCACGAAGTCGTGTTTCTCCTGATCGGAAATGTGTCTTAATGTACATGGATGCCTTCCGAGCAACGGGGAATGTCTCCGAAGAAAGGAAAGGACCCTCGAAGACCATTAGAACATCTGAAAATGTGGAGCGAGTTCATGTGTCAGTTCTGACCGGTATGTGATAATGATCCAACAATTCATCGTATCTGCTCTCCAACAAGATGTGGCCACAGTCCACACCTCCTGAGTTTCCATGGGTGTTTTAAGAGCAGCCTTTCTCCAATGACTGATTTCCCTATGAGGGGACTTAAACTAGCCCGAGCGCTCAATTTATTTATCCCCTCCTGTGGGTTTATTACTAGTCCCTGGTTTAAAAAGATCGCTCCAAGACCCTGGAAAAACTGTGGAACAACATCCGAGCCGAAATTGACAATATACAGGTCAATATGTTTGAAAAGGTGGATCAAAGTTTTCGAAATCGACTGCATCATGTATTGATAATGGAGGGCGTTTTTTAACAGACATTGTGTAAATTCGAAAATCCAATGTTGTGTGGCAGGCGGAAAATAACAATACAGTCGAATGAAACATGTAGTGTATTTTATTGCATTTTCAAAAAAGAAGTTCCCACGCCCCACCCTGTGGAATCGTGTGGAAATTTGGGTGTTGAAGGGAGACTGAGAACTGAAAAAAGTATTTTGACTGGTGTGTTCAATAAGATGGAAATAAAATACTGAAAATATAGGTATAGATAGATATTTCGAATTGAGACACATAATAGTTATTGATAATAAAGTTTAAAATCTAATGCATAAAACGCTACTCGTATATTTTTAATTTTGTTTCCTATTTCATAATAAAAATAAGTAAAGTCGAATTTTTATTAAAAAAAAGTTAAATGTAAAAAAAAAAAAAAAATCTAGAAAAGGAAATAAAAAACAACCCAAAGATAATCTCTATTAACTGTGGCACCGAAAATGAAACTTTAAAAACCTAGAGAAAAAAGTTAGAGACCCAGTTTATAAAACAAAGAATTGAGAGAAAAAAAAGATATTTGCAAATTACTACCATTAAAGAACACAAATAATCTTATTTACTTTAATGAGATATTTTAGTTATTTTCCCCCCTTTTCGAGTTTTTATTATCCGATTTATTTCAAAATCCTGCACGTGAAAGCATTGCAAAAATTAATAACCTAGAATTTTTTTAAAAAAAAGAAGTATTAATTGTATTAATTCAAATAATGCAGTTAGACAAACATTTTTACTCACAGTTAAAGATCATTTTTAATCATAATAAAACCATGCATTAAATTCTTTTAAAGATGATGAACCTTGAAATAAAGGAAATTAATATGAATTATAAGACGAGATTTTACTGTCAGATAAACTCTTAAATTAAAGTTAATGAAAATATATATGTGTATGAAGAGCTTCATAATTTATGAATATATTAGAATTTAAAATAAGCAGATTTTGTTGATATTTACATAGCGAATAAATAATGTACGTGGAAGTCTCAGGAGAATTTTACGTAAAATGAAAAATCTCACTTAAAGCCTGATTAATTCACTCCCTTAACTTCCCAATTTGTTTTTATCCATCTTCCTGCTTCTGAATTCATTTGCAATTGAAATTAATTTTAATTTGCGTTGTTTTTTGATTTTGAAAAGTGCAATAAATTTCTATTTTCCTTCGATAAAAATCTGAAGAAAAATTAAGTTATCTCTGAAAATTTCTTATCTTTCTCTTCAACATTTGATCTTTGATTAGATTTTAGTTTTTGTATAATAATGGTCATCATAAAAGTAAATAAATCAAATCTCTGCGATAAAATTTTGATAAGCAAATGCGAATTTTAATAAAACGTAGAACAATATATTTCGTAATTCAAGCCATTGAATTTATTCTTCTGGCTCTGATTATACATGGCAACCCAATACGATTATGTTTCGAATGTAAGATTACTATATTGGAGATTTCAGCAAATAATGTTCGGCAAACCTGCTATGTTTTACTAAAATTTCTGACCAAGAAATAGCCAAATTATGGAAAGAAAATTATCGAGATAACAGTATGGCAGCCTCACAACTGTCATGCAATTCTATAAATTGTTGGCTTCTAGTTGAATTTTCTCTTAATCCTGGGATTATTTATAAATTACTGTATTACATCAATGAATTGATAAGAATCATTTTTTTTTGTATGAGTTCCAATGAAAATCCAAATCTAATCCAATACGAGTTTTAAGATAAATTTATCACTGGTATGACGTGTTTTTGAAAATTAAGATCACTATTGTTGAAAGCAGGCACACATTTGAAAAATTGCCAAATCCTATTTTTTCAGTACAAAAAATAAATAACCCCTTGGTGGCTTGGTGGTCTTTCCTTTTGTGGAGGCAGGAAGACTTTTGCTCTTTGCACCAAGTGCAAAACTCAGCAAGCCTCTCCAGATCACATCTTGGACTGCTTGGGACTTTCGAGGGAGGACCTTTTTTCCTCTCCCCTCTAGTATTGGACTTCTTAAGGGTCAATGGTCTTTTGGGTCTTGTCTGACTCCGCCAGACAGACTGAGGATTAGCCACAACAACAACAACAATCTAATGTTCTGCACAATTTTACGTTCCTATTTTTTGCTATTTTTAAAACAGAAAGAAATTGCTTTAAAAAAAATAAATTAGATATTTACATATTATATCGTTGATCAATTTCGTGCCAAATGATATTAAATCTCTAAATGCCGATATCTACATAATTATTATGTTTTGACAAGCTTGGAAACGGGTTATCACTGAAGTGGCACGCTTTTCCGGAGGACAGAACGTGGGACCTTTGGATGTGAAGCCGAGTAACTTAACCACTAGATTAAAATGATCACGGGTTCTGTCCTCCGGATAAGCGCGCCACTTCATTGGTGACGCTGGTTACGTTACGAAACCTTCTGAACTGTCATGGTGCCATCTATCCGCAAAAAGAGCATCCAATAACTCGTCAAAAAATTCACTTGACTCAGCTAAAAAGTCGTCTAACTCACTTGACGCAACTCCTCCAATTCACACCAGCTGACCACTCGCAATAACAACTTTGTATCGTTCGTTCACCCAACCACCAACTCACTAGTAGGGGAGTGTGTACCGGTGTCATCTATATAAGCCAGTAACAACCTCCGTACTAAAGGGATCATTTTGGTATAGGGGTTAAGTTACTCGGATTCGGATCGAAAGGTCCTGGGTTCTGTCCTCTGGATAAGTGCATCACTTAACCATTATTGGCAGCGCATCGAGGCATTAGGCGACATCTTTTGATTTGATGAAATTGGCTGACGGTATAATACATCGGTTGCCAACTAGTGGTTAATGAAAAAATGTTGATGGTCTGCAGAAAAATTGAGTTATTAATTATATTTTTATAACGTTTCAGTTTTAAAAATGGCGAGTAACAAAACGTATAAAATATAGATTATACCTTAAAATTTTTTTTGGTTACCTGCTTTTACCGAAATTCCTTCTGAATTGAGTGACTTTTTAGCTACTTTTAAAGGTGTATCAATCGACATTTGAAAGTGCGAGTTGGCAATCATGGTGAATTGGCAGCAGGGCACTTCATGTAATTGATATTACTTTGCGTCGATGGTTTGTTCTGTTTTTTTCATGAAGTTCCATTTGGTAATATGGAAATGTAAATAAAGACGTAAAATTAAGTGTCAATATAGTATAGTGGCCACCATATAGCGATCAATCATATTAGGGACCCATAAAAAGTAAAATTATACATTTAGTGTTCCATGAAATTCTAAAGATTGACAACCGATGGTGTAATACGTAAGAACTATAAATTATTGTCTAAGGATAGGGTTTTGTTGTGTTAAGGCCTTTAAATAGGAAGTTGATTTTATTTTAATTTACGACCCACTATGAAGCAACACTAAAGCTAGTGACGACGGACCTAATATTTTAAACCAGGTTCTTTTAAATGTGGAAACAATGCATATAATTTATTTGGTGTTATAAAATATTACTGAAGAAGTAATAAATCTATACTATTCGGTCTCACATTAATAATTAATTATTGCTAGACAAATTTTGAAATAAAAATAAGAATAAAGATGATAAGCAAATATCTGCATTTTCTACGTGTTTAGCTCTGTACTTCTAATTTAATGCTCATGCATTTCATTGCAATTTTTTGTACATTTGTCTTAAAAATAATAAAAAGATACTTGCTAAAGTTTAGGTTGGCATCTGTAATGTGTATTGAAATCACAAAGTATTATTATAGAATTTCCCCACACGTTCTTAAATCAAGGTTATTGATTTTTTTAAATGTAACTAAGTACATATGAAAGGAGTACAACAGAAAAAACGCAACATTATATTATACCGTCGACCAGTTTCGTCAATTCAAAAGGCTTCGACAAATACCGCGATAAACGGCTATTAGTGGAAACCGTTCCTCGCATGTCCAAACATAATAATAACAACGACAACATCTTTCAACATTTTTTAAATTGGCGAAATCTTTTGATTAGCCGAAATTGGTAGATGGTATGATACCTAAGTACCAAAAAGGAAAATGGCTGAAATTTTCCAAGTTGCTATATATTCCATGTCGTACTATCCTGATGATTTAAAAAAATTTGAATCTTATTATCTATTCACATATCTAATACTACTTCTTCCACATTCAATAATCTACAGTCCACGGTTTCGTAATCCTTATCAATTCAAGCACAGCTCTTGCCTTCAAAGTTTCGCAAATTTCCCGCCATACCAAGTGAAGGCCATTGGTTCCTACTTTTGATATAATAACCTTCACATCCAATAATCAATCCTCCAGAGTTGCATCTGGTGAGCCTTAGACTTAGAGTACATAAAAAGAACAAGGGAATAATAAAATTTCACGAATAACAATGGTGAATACAGCAAATAAAGAGATAAAATTAGCACCCCCAAATTCACGAAAAGTATATGTATACATGATACTTCAAAAGACGAGGACATGATTCCTTATGATGCAAATGAATCAATACTACTGGCTTCTAGGATATATAGTCAATAACAAAGAATATAAATAGAAAACGATAGAGCTTTTGATATCCTTTTTTTCGTGACATTTACTCATTGTAACATTTTACATGTGAGCACCACAAATGACATCACATTATTTTCCTCCTTCTTTGAATTTGTTCTTTAAATTTTTACTGCAAATGAAATAATTGCTAAGCACAATTTGGTTCTTGTGCCACAATAAATCCACTACACTAATTCCCTCACTCTCAGCCAGCGTCTATGATTTATTATCTAAACATGGTTTTCATTTTATGCAAAATTTTTACTTTCAAATAATTTTTTTGTTGTTTTTTTGATATTTTAATTAAGTATTTTCCTTTTTTTCGCCTTAGCTGTTAAAAACAGCAGTTTTTAATTAAAGAATATTATTTTTAAAAAATCCTAAAAAAGTAATTTCTTATCATCGCTAATGCTAAGTGCTTTTCAAATTAATCTGTAACATTATAAAATATATACAGTTTCTGATTTACATCATACATAGCTACCTGAATTTTTTACATCCTATTAAAAGTCTATATATATGCATAGTTATAGTATTTCTCCATCTTGTAATTTTTATGGAATACAAATCTACATATTATATTTATGTCATTACATAAGATGGCAATTCATGCAATTATTTATGATTTATATTACTAATAACACAAGTGAACAAAATTAAACTTCTGTTGGCCCAAGAAGCAAACAGGTGTGATCTTAATAGAACTTTTTATGCTGAATTCAAATACGTATCTTAGTAATTTTTCTCCTTATCCTTTCATGGCTCATTTGTGACATATATGTTGATTGGGGATTAAATATTGTATATTTACATACAGACATGATATTATTCTACTTGCTTAAAATATTTCCCTTCAGAGTCAGCAATAAACAGCAAACATTTTTGAAATCCTCTGTCTTTTCCATGGCAAAAATATTTAGGTAAAAGCGTTTCTCTTGTTTGTCTCTGACCGCTCCAAGATTTTCAAAGAAGAAATCCAAGCGGAGTCCAAGAAACGAAAGCTTAAGAATGTATTACACCCCATCTCTTTGCAAAACAATAACACTTTACTAACAATTTGATAGTAGCCCGGTGCTTCATGATTGCCTATTTTCCTAAAATTTTGTAAAATTTTTTTTTAAGACCTCTATGCTAATTTCTCAGCTTGGGTTAATGCTATACTTTAACTATGCATCTTATTTGGAAATTTCTTTTTTATATTATAGAATAATTTGCATACCACCCCCAACAACAACAGAGCTTAGCATCATATTTTTTTTTTTGCATCAGTGTTGATCAGTGATGAATGCAAAACATTTTTCTGTCCAAGCATTTGTGTTTTTCGTTTTTCCCATTCCCCCTTGTCCTGATGTAATAATTTTTCTTGTGTCCCTGCTATCCCATTAAAATAAAAAAAAACCCAACAAATTAGCATAAAGCCGAGCTGTGACCTAATAACAACGCAAAAACTTTAAAGTCGCAGCATATTGTCCTATAAAACTTGTTATATGGAATTTTTTCTAAGAGAATTGTCATGTTAGTTGCAAACACTAACGGTGCAGAAAGACACTCGATCCTTTCCTGCAAAGCGTTCTTGGAACTCTTCTTGGTGGTTACGAAAATCACAAACTTTAGTGTGCTGTAGGAAATTCTAGCCTTTCAGTCCGGCATTCAAAAATTAGCCCTAAATTAGGAGTAGTCTTAAGCCGCAAACAAGGTCGTTTATATATATATATATATATATATAACTGACCTTGATTTAATCCCTTCTAGGGTCTTGGGATGAGATTACTTCCCATCTACATGATCTTACAAAATTCACTTCTGAGAAGCGAAAAAAAAGAAACGAGCCTTACAGTAGTCGCATATGATGTGTAACATCTAACATGTTATCGTGGTAAATTCGCAATAGCAACTTAAATCATGAAAAAAATGAATCGAGTATGATTGGAAATAATTTTCTATGGAATAAATATATCTTTAATGAAAATTTTATTTTAATTGTAATGCAATTTTTTATCAAAAATAATTATTCTTGTTCAATTTGGGGAAGAACGGTAATGATAACTTATGATAACTAAAATATGACACATATACTTGTGATTTCAAAGCATTTAAAAACCGTTGAAAAATAGCGTCGATAACAGTACCTCTATTAGTTTTCGAAACATTTTTATTTGTGTTCATTTCGAGCTTGAGTTCATCATTAAAAAAAAAAAAAAAAAACTTTACTTCCCTACTCAACTATTAAACTTTAAAATCCCTACTCAAAATCATGGAAAGCAAGTGATAGTTTTTTTTAAAGAGCCAAACCATCTTCGGTATATGATAAAAGAAAAAATGCAGAAAATCTTTAATTTTTTGAACCGTTTGATTCGTAGAAATGTATACGACCACCGAAATCACTGTTTGTCCATTTTCAAATAAGCATTCTGCCGCACATATGTCCCCAATATCTTGAATAATAATACCCAATCCACTTGTTTGACGATAAGTAATATCCATATTGGAGCCACAACATGTGTGTTGTTCTGTTTGCGATAGATCGCAACACCAGCTGCTCTGTGGCCCGGTCGTTTAAATTGTACGCAGCAATCGAAGTCAGGTATCGAAACACGTTCGTCATTATCTTATCACGTCTCTGCCAGCATGAGTAACGTACAATTTTGTGAAATAACGTCGAAATCTGTTTGGTGAGCCCTCAGATATTGATAATTGAGTGTAAGGATCGCAAGTTTATCCATGGTGAAGTCTAATAAGACCTCCTGGTATGTGCGGACTTAGAGTCAAGCGCAAACAAAATCAAGTTTTTGAATTAGAATATTTTGAAATGTTAAATTTAACAATATAAAAAAGGTTGGTGGCTTGATGGCTACTAGAGTTGGACCCCACGTGGATATATCTTTACAAGATTCAGCTAAAGGAATTTGTTTCTTCTCTGATCCTAAAGTGAGAAAACAAAACAAAAACAAAGATAAGAAGGCCTAGACCGCAGGAGGGGGGGGGAGTCTCTCTCGAATGCAGGAGAAAAAACAGAACTTCACTGCGAGGGTAGCGAAGGGACACCATAAAGCGCGCTGATTGGTCAAATTAAATAGCGTGCGTTTCCTCAACTTCCTGTTACGCCTTTCCGTCCCTTTTCTCGAAATCACTCACAGAAATCTCCAGCAATCGTGAGGAAAGATGTTACACATCAAAAACCCAT
>BMAO01005362.1:0-41735 GCA_019973975.1 Trichonephila clavata
TATATACTAGCTTTTACCCGCGGCTCCGCTCGCGTTGATGTCTTTAAATAACTGTCAAAGTCATTATCATTAGAAAGTAAATAATATAATTGGTAATTTTTTTATTGCTTGACTGGAACCAATAAAATTTAAAAATTATAAAATTGAGCTTAGTTAAAAAAACTGAAACGTAATTTAGTATAATTAACAACAAATATTCAATAACTTAAACTATTAATATTTTTAAAAATCGAAAGTATCTACGTTTAATATATAATTCCTCTTTAAAAGAACTCAAAACAGAATATTATTCTAACATGCTACTGTATACATATTATATGTTCTTCCGTCAGTTGCAAATATGTGAAGATTTGGGCATTGACACACCTATCAGGCTACATATAGTTGGCCATGGGAAAAACATTATTTTCAAAATGCTCCCCTGCTACCTGAAATGTTAGCTTTGTTAATAGCAACAGTTAAACTGGAAATTGAACTTTTTGAATTGAAATGGTAGGTCAGTGGGAATACTTGGAATTCGAGGTATGATAATATTATCCCTTTTCATGACATATGTTCAAATATTGGCACCAAGTATATTCTGCATCAGTATTTGTGATCCAAGCCTCGTTCTTTTACATAGTCCGAGGAGCATCGAGATTTTGCATAACTGGTACATTTCAGTTTTAATTGAAGTTTGTGTGAGGGTACACCCGAAAGTTCAAGTGAATTTAAGAACTCTGTGGGATATGAAGTACTTTGTTCTTTATCCATGATTGTATTCATTGATAAATATTTCTTCAATTTCCCCCTCCCCGCACGTCGTTTAAATATTCAATGTTATTTTATGGACAATGTCATTGTTATGCGCCAATATTGATCTTGCGCGCAACCACTGATTCCAAATTAAATTTTGTTGCAAGCCCAGGTAAATTTGAACAATGAGATTTACATCATTTTCTTCTACATTACAAAATTCTCTGAAAGTAAAATAAAACCTCCAGCATCGTCCAAATACATAACCGATTTTTAATTGCGTCTCTGCATAATGTTCCGAATCTACGTCATTATGAAGATGCCCTCTCATATTCGTTTTCAGACTGAATTTTTCAAATTTTCCCCATAAGCTTGAATTCAACCATCCAATATATAATAAAGCTACCATTCCTCCTAAAATATCTGCACTATTCTCGTAAATTCTGAAGAGTCCGATTTATCGCTTCTATAGCTTTCTTGTGAGATATCGTACTTTCATTCCACACTAAAAGATTATATTGTGGAAGCATCCTGCCTTGAGAGTATTTTTTCTGAAATTTCAGATAAGGGAATCTTCAAATTCAAGATTAAGCGATAATTTTAAAAACGGAATGCGCAGTACGACCGTTGGTCAGTAAAATCACGGCTATACCAGAAGAAGCCATAGCAACTGCTTATCTTCTAGTTTTTTTCTGATGGTCATTAATAATAAGTTTAGCAAAAACGTTTTTCCTGTTCCTCCAGGGGCTTCGAGAAAAAAAGAGTGCACCACTGCCGGATTCTATTTTGCGTAACACTTGTTGGAAAACGTGACTTTGTTCTGGAGTTAATTGAGGGATAAATTCTGTTACTTGATGTTGCAATGCTATGAATTTGTAGTTTAATTCTCAAGTAATTTCAATATCGAAGCCATTTCCGTCGACACGTCTAGAGCTAATCATTCCAAAATCATGTAGCTTTCTCCTAACCATTCCGAAAACCTTTATTGCGTTTCGTTGTAGATGTGTTCATTGAAAGGCATATTTGATTGGTTTTCGTCGCAAAATATCTTCCGCCATGTAGTCTTTGTACTTATTCCAAAAATTCAAAGTAATAAATACTTTCAAAACTATTCAAACTAATCAAAACTACTAAAGTAATCAAAACTTTTTATGTGAAACAGTCAATTAATATTATCATAGAATTTTCAATATCACGCGCACGCAATTCGCTAAAACTTTATTTCGTTTCCCTCTTTAAAATGCGGTGGGAAATTTGCATTAAAATATCTGGGATTGTTGGAATAGAGAGCTTCTTAGCCAACTTGGCGATATTTCTCAAAGTTTGAGTTTGACATTTAACAAACGTAACGCAATAAACGTTAGACGTTTAATAAAAAACCATTTAAAAATTGCTTTTGGTTAAGATGCTAAATTATACACATATGTTTCAGTTATTTTGCTACAAATGTGAGAAAATTTTTAATTAAAATTTCCATTATTGATCAAATGCATAATTTTTGCACCAACTTGGCGGGGAGTAAGCAACGTCAACGTTTTAACCCGCTTAATTCCCGTTCCCGTACGAATATGGAGATAAAAATATCATCCTATGTTACTCGCTGATAATGTAGCTTTCCATTGGTGAAAGAAATTTTATAAAATCGGACCAGAAAGTTCCCGAGATTAGACTGGAACAAACATGACAGACAGATAGACAAAAATTTTAAAAATTGATATTTCTATACAAATAGAATAAAATAAAAATTGATAAGTGTCTGTTTGTAATTTCAAATTAGCAGCTTTTTAACTTAATGCACTAAAAGTATATACGGTACTCATAACAAAAAACCAATTTTTAAAATTTTTGTCTGTCTGTCTGTCTGTCTGGTCTGTCTGTCTGTTTCTGTCTGTCTGTTTGTTCCGGCTAATCTCGGAAACGGCTGGTGCGATTTTAAAAATTCTTTCACTAATGGAAAGCTACATTAACGGGGAGTAACATAGGCTATATTTTATTCCCGTATTCTTACGGGAACGGAAACTATACGGGTGAACGTGAAACTGAATGCCAAGATGAACGCCAAATTGAACGCCAAGCTGAGCTAATGAAGTCGTTGTTTTGGTTACTGGCGACCGATGCTCTTCATGAGACATAATAGTGTTACGCGCACATGATAATACGCTGACACGTGCCATAATTTTTTTTATGATAGTTATCTCACTGTTCAGTTAAGTAGAGCATCGGCTGTTTCGGATGCACTTTTAAAAATAATAAATCAAGGCTTCATAAGCAAAAAGCAATGCAAGAAACAAAAAATTGATAAGTTTACGGTTAGTTTTAATCCTTTTTTTTTTTTATTTACATTTTTAGTCACATTTAAACAATAGTTATTATAATCCCAATCTATATCTATACAAATAAATAAATTGAAGTGTCTGTTTGTAATTTCAAATTAGCAGCAATTGTTTGCGGGGGCGGGGGTTTAAGGGGCGTTAGAAATTCCGATTTTTAAGTTATTAGACGTACAGTCTTGAAACTTAGTAAGTAGATTCCTCTCATAGGTAGAGATACGCTACAAAATGGGTTTCGTGAAAATTGCCCTCAAGTGGCGTTGCGGACTTAGGGGCGTTATAGATAATTATTTCCATTTTTAAACTATTAGACGCACAGTCTTTATATTTGATAAGTAGATTTCTTTTATAGAGTAGAGATCAGCTATAAGAAGGTTTTGTGAAAACAGACCTCTAAATGGCGTTGCGGGGGATTTAGTGGCGTACTAGATAAATATTTTCGTTTTTAAACTACTTCACCTCCCTGCTTGAAAATTGGTAGGAATGTTTCTTTCATGGAGTAAATATCCGCTACAAAACAGGTTTGGGAAAAATTGACCCCCAAGGGGTGTTAAGGGCAGATATAAATAATTATTTCTATTTTTAAACTATTAGACGCACAGTCTTGAAATTTGGTAAGCAGATTCCTCTCATAGGATAGAGATACACAAAAAATGTGTTTTGTGAAAATCGACCCCTAGGCCGCGTTGCGGGGGTTCAAGGGCGTTATTGATAATTTTTTTTTTGCATTTTTAATTTATTGGACGCACAGTCTTCAAATTTTGCTAAGCAGATTCCTTTCATAGTGTGCAATTCCCCTACAAAATTGGTTTTGTGAAAACAGACCCAGAAGTGGCGTTGCGGGGGCTCAAGTGGCGTTATAGATAATTATCCCATTTTTAAACTATTAGACGTACAGTCTTGAAATTTGATAAGCAGATTCCTTTCGTAAAGTAGAGAACCGCTACAAAATGGGTTTCGCGAATATGAACTACCAAGTTTAATTTCGGGAGATTAAGAGGCGTAATTGATAAATATTTCCATTTTAAACTATTTGATCATCCTGCTTGAAAATTGGTAGGCATGTTCCTTTCATGGAATAGAGTTCCTCTAACAAAGAGTAAAACGAAAATTGACCCCCAAGGAGGGTTGCGAGGGGTCAAGAGGAGTTACAGAAAAAAATTCCTGTTTTTAATTGTTAGACCCATATACTTGAAATTTGTTAAGCATGTTTCTTTTGTTGAATAGGATCCACTAAGAATGTATTTTAAGCAAATCAAGTTCTGGGGGGTGCAGGGGTTACTGGACGTATTGACAAAAAAATTACTTTTTTCGAGCTACAAGGACTATAATAATGAAATTTGGTTTGCATTTTTCTTTTGTTGAGTTGAAATCCGCTAAGAGCGGTTATTTTGGAAAACGGCTCTCAACGGGATTACGGGGATATTGATAGTAAAACTTTTTTTTTCTGTTAGATTTAGACTTGAAATTTGGCTTGCATGTTCAATTTACGGAGTAGAGATCCACCGAAAATTGGTTTTGCGGGAATCCACTTGGTTTTTGGGTTACGAAAGAGCAAACATCATTCTATGCTTCAATTTTAGAGATTTTTAGAAAACACAAATTAGATGAGTTCTGCCCTTTTTTTTTATCAACAGGCGACAGTTACAGGTATAAGTATATTTTTCAATACAATCGATTCTAATGCAGACTTAGATATCAATAATTTATACATATATATAAGCAGTAAAAATTTATAAAACATCATGAAATTCCCAGCGAAGCGGGCGGGTAACAGCTAGTTTGATATAAGTACGGTATATACCTTTAAATGCATTTAGTAAAAAGCTGTTAATTTGAAATTACAAACAGACACTTCAATTTTATTTATTTGTATAGATAGATAAGCCTTAAAAAGAGTGAATAGTTATAAATGAAATACTGCTTTAACAGATAATTCAACGAAAAATAGGGATATTTTTGCACAATCAGAACATCCATCCCTCACCGTTTAAGCTGACCCATCCAATTCTTAAAATTATTACCTTCATATAAGTCATTTAGGATTTCTTTCGAGCGCTATCAAATTTATACATAAATATGTGTTAATGTATGATTATGCTCGAAGATTTACTTTTAAGAGTGAACGTTTGTAATGTTTTATACCATTTAAGATTGAGTGATAGTGCATCCAACCTATATATGAAACTAAATTTTATCTTAAATCAGCCGTGGGTGGATAGAAAGAAAAATTATTTTTCACATCAACATAAAATGTTTTTTTGAAATATTTCAAAGAAAGTACAACTTAATTCACTCACTGGCAGGAGAAATTTAGTAATTTTTTCTTTCTTTGGTTGAAGTTTAGTATGGGGGGAGGGGCTTGGCGATGTTAATTTTTTTGTGTGATCAAATCGATCGGCAAGCTACTTCACTTAATGATAGGAATCATTTCGTTATCTCATTATATCATATAAAAATCGTCAAATCGAAAGGGTGACCACTATACTACATTTGAGCTCTTTCTTTTATTAATCTTTTTCTACTCTTCCAAAAAGTACAGTACGGTGGCTATTAATTTTTTATACTTAAAAAATACAATATCTGCCTATTCATTTAAAGTTATGGCGTAATAAATAAGTACAACCACAAACAAATTATGCAAATTTGTCCAAATGATGTAGTGTGAAAGACAATGTTTATCTATTTTAAATACCAGAAGCGATAAAAGTATTTATTTGGATATAAGGATCAATTTGTTACTACCCAACGTGCATAGTAAAATCTTAAAAAAACGTGCATGGAAATAAATTAGCAATTTTATTTGTATTTATGATTCACTATTTTTGCGAAAATGGCCTACACTTAAAAGATAGATATATGTAGTCGCTGGCTTTATTGTGTGCGTGATTATATACGTGTAAATCGAAAGGTTTTTGCAGCGCACGCCATAATAGCTTGCACATGTCAGAATTGTGTCCTAATCTTACTTGACATTTATCGTTATATTTCGGACAGTTCACACAATATCTTTATAAATTATAGCCTATGTGTTATTCTGATGAATAAGCTATGTTATTGTAAAGTTTCATTAAAATTCATTCAGTTGATTTTGCGTGAAAGTGTAACAAAATTCTTTTCATCCAAACTTTGGCGTTTATAATATTAGTAAGAATTATCCGCTATAAAAAAAAAAAAAAAAAAAAAACGTTGCCGTTTATATACTAAAACACAGAACTTTTCCAAACATAAATAATAACCAATTACACGTTTAATTACTCAATTTTTCAACAAAGTAAAAGTACAGTAATTTAAATAAATCTTTAGAAAATATAAAAAAATAACTTAAAAATGCTAATCAATAATTTCACGTGCTTTTCAGTTTCTAAATGGAAACAACAATATATTTCTCAAAAAGTGGGCTTGTAACATTTAGATTATCAAGAAAAGACTCATCCCAGTTCGTTTTACTCCTCCAAACTTCTTGTAGGATCAGTTTAGGCAGTAACATTGCTGGACATGTTGAACATATGAGATCGTAGATGCTGTTTGTCGCTGAAAGTACAAACCTCTTTGTATTACACCCTGTCTGGCTCATCACAGTCTTAGATAATGCATACTGCATGTTATCAGTTTTAATTCGAGCAAGTCATATTGCTAAGTTCCTAAATTTCACAAACACTTAGAAGTTGCTCAAGATTGTTCTGAAAAAAAAGTTGGCTCAAAATGTTACGTCCAATGCAAATGCAGACCTTGGATTGGATCTTTCATAATTTGCATAAGAAAAAAATTGAAGTGGACTTCTGTCTTATTGAGCTTGCCCATTGCCGATTTAAAAAAAAAATTCGATTTCGTTGTAAACTGTACATGTAGACATCCAGAAGAAAAATGTGCTCTTCCATGCAAGAAAGGACTTTTGATGATAGGTGATGGTGACATTACATGCAACTACAAACTAAAATGGAGTTCACTGCTTCCTTGTAAAAGACCTTGATGTCATAAACCTAAATTGTCAAAGGTTCTTGCCTTTAAAGAAGATTTTACATCGAAATTATCATGCGCTCTCTGCCAATGAAAATGTATGGAAGAAGGTAAGATGCTGAAACATAGCACAATTCAGTGCATTTATGGAGCTCTTTGAACAGAGCAACCCAAGTGTGCATGTCCATTCCCATTCTGTAGCAAAGGAGATACAGCCAACCATGATTGCAGGAAAATATTTTCAGTTTTATTTCGTGTAAAAGTAATTCCCTTGAGATTAGCAGGAAAAATAAATTGTTAAAATATATTTTGCACAAATCTGTAGAACAAATCTGTTAAGCAGTTACATTTTTAAAAAAAATTTTTAAAGATGAAACTGTTATTTCGATGTCGTGAAGTCGAGTTGAGGTGTACAATGACTACTGCGTTGTAGCATACAAATAAATATCTTCCACGTGACATATTTAACAAAAACTTTCATACTTTATATGTATCGAATTGATTCAACGACAAATCTAGTCACTGATTTTCCATGAATGTGGCAAAATAGTTACTTAGATGAAGTCAAAGTAGTTTAGCTGGCGCTAGATGATATCTGTATTCTGCTCGTTTTTAGCGTTTTTTTAGATTCGTGCTTAATACAACATTAAGGCACGCAACTTTAAAATATTCTAAACTTATTTTTTATGTATATAACTAGCTGTTATCCATCCACTTCACCGCTGGTATTTCTAGATGATAAATATAAATACTAGTTGGTGTAACCGCTCTTCACACGGGTGAATTGTAAAAGTAAACAATACAGATTGAAGGATAAAGAGGTTTTAAATGCGTTAATTTTACGTGAATAGCCAATTAATAAAAAAAAAAGCTTTTGCATATGTCAGCTGAACAAAAAAAAAATCATATTTTAAATTTTAAGTCTGTTGGAATAATAGCTGATAAAAAGGATTTTTTTTATTTATAACTCCCTCTAACTTTCTTGTGAGTCAATTTTTGAAAACACCTTCCAAAGCTGATCTCTGCTCAGCAAAAGTAATATATCGTTACAAATTTTGTGTAATTAACGCTTGAAATAGTGTAAATTATTTATATCTGGATGTATCATACGTTAATATTTTTTTTTTTTGTTTTATTTATTTTATGTCACAATATAAATATTCGCAAGCAACTCCGTTCCTTACATTATAATAGCGATTCAATGGAAACCTATCGAAATTTTGGAAGTAGACCCAAGTTACTGTCATTTTTGGCGACCACGTGGGTACCTTGACAATTGATTGAATAGTGCACAAGTTGATATGCTCTAGCGCCACATGGTGGGGGAGCTTCAAAAAAAGGGATAGCACAAAACCTTCACCCTTAAAAAAATACATATGCTTGCTAATTTTCACAGTGATCGGTTGAATGGTGTTGAAGTGAAACGAGGTCATATATACTAACATCCCTTTTTATATATATAGATAAGCCTTAAAAAGAGTGAATAGTTATAAATGTGAAATACTGCTTTAACAAATAATTCAACGAAAAATTGGGATATTTTTGCACATTCAGTACATCCACCCCTCACCTCTTTAGCTGATCAATCCAATTCTTAAAATTATTACCTTCATATAAGTCACGTGAGATTTCTTTAGAGCGCTATCAAATTTATACATAAATATGTGTTAATGTATGATTATGCTCGAAGATTTACTTTTAAGAGTGAACGTTTGTAATGTTTTATACCATTTAAGATTGAGTGATAGAATCATCGAACCTATATATGAAACTAAATTTTATCTTAAATCAACCGTTGGCGGATAGAAAAAAAAATTATTCTTCACATCAACATAAAATGTTTTTTTGAAATATTTCAAAGAAAGTACAACTTAATTCACTCATTGGCAGGGGAAATTTAGTAACTTTTTTCTTTCTTTGGTTGAAGTTTAGTATGGGGAGGGGCTTGGCGATGTCAATTTTTTGTGTGATCAAAATCGATCGGCAAGCTACTTCACTTAATGATAGGAATGATTTCGTTATCTCACCATATCATATAAAAATCGCCAAATCGAAAGGGTAACCCCTATACTACACTTGAGCTCTTTCTTTTAGTATAATCTTTTTCTACTCTTCCAAAAAGTACAGTACGGCGGCTATTACTTTTTTTATACTTAAATGCAATATCTGCCTATTCAATTAAAATTATGGCGTTATAATTTCCTACTAACCACAAACAAATTATGCAAATTTGTCCAAATGATGTAGTGTGAAAGACAATGTTTATCTATTTTAAATACCAGAAGCGTTAAAAGTATTTATTTGGATATAAGGATCAATTTGTTGCTACCAAACGAGCGTAATTAAATCCTAAAAAAACGTGCATAGAAATAAATTATCAATTTTTATTGTATTTTTGGTTCACTATTTTTGCGATATATGTAGTCGCGGGTATTTTTTTATACGTGATTATATACGTGTAACTCTAAAGCTTTTTGCAGCGCGCGCCAGAATAGCTTGCAGATGGCAGAAATTTTTCCTACTTACTTGACATTTATCGTTATATTCTGGACACTTCACATTATAGCTTTATAAATTATAGCCTATGTTTTATTCTGATGTATAAGCTATGTTATTGTAAAGTTTCATTAAAATCCACTCAGTTGTTTGTGCGTGAATGAATAACGAACATCCAAACTTTCGCGTTTATAATATTAGGATTCTCCACAATTACAAAAAGCGTTGCCGTTCACCAAAACACAAAACTTTTCCAAATATTGATAACAAACTATTAGCACGTGCAATTATACAATTTTTAAGAAAAAGTAAAAGTACAGTAAATTAAACAAAGCTTTAAAATATATAAAAACAACTTTAAAATGCTAATTAATAATTTCACGTGCTGTTCAGTTTCTAAATGGAAATAAACGATATATTTCTCAAAAAGTGGGCTTATAACAGATTATCAGGCAAAGGCTAATCCCAGTTCACTTTTCGCCTCCAAACTTCTTGTAGGATCAGCTTAGGCAGTAACATTGCTGGACATGTTAAACAAATGAGATCGTAGATGCTGTTTGTCGCTGAAAGTACAAACATCTTTGTATTACATCCTGTCTGGCTCATCACAGTCTTAGATTATGCATACTGGATGTTATCAGCATTAATTAGAGCAAGTCATATTGCTAAGTTCCTAAATTTCACAAACACTTAGAAATTGCTCAAGATTGTTCTGAAAAAAAAGTTGGCTCAAAATGTTACGTCCAATGCAAATGCAGACCTTGGATATCCTCTATCATAATTTGCATAGGAAAAAACTGAAGTGGAGTTCTGCCTTGTTGCACTTGTCCATTGCCGATTTTGAAAAAAAAATTCGATTTCGTTGTAAACTGTACATATAGACATCCAGAAGAAAAATGTGCTCTTGAATTCAAGAAAGGATTTTTGATGATAGGTGATGGTGACATTACATGCAACTACAAACTAAAATGGATTTAACTTCTTTCTTGAAAAAGACCTTGATGTGTGAAACCTAAATTGTAAAGGGTTCTTGTCTTTAAAGAAGATTGTACATCGAAATATCAGGTGATCGCTGCAAATCAAAATGAATGGACGAAGGTAAGATGCTGAAACATAGCACAATTCAGTGCATTGATGGAGGTCATTGAACAGAACAACCCAAGTATGCATGTCCATTCCCATTCCTGAACAAAGGAGATACAGCCGACCCTGATTGCAAGAAAATATTTGCAGTTTTATATCGTGTAAAAGTAATTCATTTAAGATTAGTAGAAAAAATAAATTGTTTAAAGAAACTTGGCACAAATCTGTAGAACATATCGGTTTAACAGTTAAATTTTTAAAAAAATTTTTAAAGATGAAACTGTGATCTCGATTTGGTAAAGTCGGAGTTGAGGTGTGCAATGGCTACTGTCTTGTAGCATACAAATAAATATCTTTTACGTGACATATTTAAGTAAAATTTTCATACTTTATATTTTCCGAAGTGATTCAAATTTAAATCAAGTCACTGATTTTCCATAAATGTTCCAAAACAGTTACATAAATGAAGTCATATTTTAATTGGTACTAATTTAATTTCGATACTCTGCTCTTCAGCGTGATTTTAGAGTCGCATATATTACATGTCTGAAACACGTAACTTTAAAATGTTATATATATATTTCTTATTATATATCATTAGAAAATCGTTAACTGTGATAAAGTTATTGATTATTGCTATGATGTTTATAATTAATATTGATTTTTTATTATCACAAAATATCTTTTTGAGCTTGAATGAGCTTGATTTCCACGTTGTTATACATTATCGAGATGTTTTAAAGTTCATTTTTTTTTATAAAACGTTGGATGTACTTAAATATAATTTTTTTTTGATACTTTGAAATAAATACTTAGATTTTTATACTTATTTCTAGCAGTCCCACTAATATAAAAAAAAACTCCTCTGTTATAATATTTTTTTTGTGTATTATTTTTCATTTCCTACTATTCGTTCACACACACACACACTATCTCTATATTAATCTTGCTCAAATTTTCAATCGTTAATAAAGTGCATTTTAAAGCCCTCAATTGAGTTGAATTTTTATATACTCGCTTTTTTTGGGTGACAATACAGTAATTTAATTATAATTAATAAAAATTAATTGATTAAAACCAATTATTCAAAGAATTACAAAGGCAGCCACGTTGGCATTATTTTTGGTGACTTAGCGACCCTTTTGGTGAATTGTGTCAAAACTTGAAAAGGTTTTTTCTCACATTTTAAAGCGCTCAATTGAGCTAAAATTTTATATACACTACTGTTTTGGGTAATAATACGATAATTTAATTATAATTAATTAAAACTATTGACGGAAATTAATTTTTAATGAATTACAGATACAGCCATGTTGGCTTCATTTTTAGCGACTTGGGTCAAAACTTGAAAAGATTTTTTCTTTCTCACGTTTCAAAGCATTCAGTTGAACTGAAATTTTATATACACGATTGTTTTGGATGAAAATACGATATTTTAATGATAATTTATGAAAACTAATTGCCATTTAATGTTGTGATTCTGTCATATGCATATACATGTTTATATTAATTGTAACTATTTAATAAAAAGTAACTAAAATAAATTTTCTTTTGTTGATCTAAATAGGAATAGACTTTAAATTTTTTTTTATATTACTTGTTTAGATTTAAACAAAACAATGTTTCCTAAAATTTTCAGTTAACAAGAATTTAATAAATTTAATGAAAACGCTCTTTAAATTTTTAAAAATTCGATGTATTATTATGAACTAGATTGTATACTAGCTCTTCACACGGGGGAATTGAAAAATGTAACAGTTTAGATAGAAAGATAAAAAAAATTATCAACGTAAAAAATTAAATAATAGTTTTATGCGAATTGCTAGTTAGACATATTGAAAAGAACGATTTAGCAGATAAAATAATGAAGTCAAATAATAATAATAGCTGATTTACATGATATTTCCTGGATTTACTTGTCAGTCCATATACTGATATTATGTGAATGAAATTCCTTTTTTCCCCCCTTTTGTGTCGGAGGAGTTTCTTTCTGCAAACATCTTTCTTATCGGATATCTACACAGCAAAAGAAACATACCTGTCAGATTTCATGTTTGTAGGAGTAATAGTTCCGGTTTTTTTATGATGAGTGAGTGAGTGAGTAACTTTTCTCCTGTATATTTGTAGTTAGATAGATTATACTTTTACGTTCCTGTGTAAATTGCCTTGGAAATCGATTCCCGCAAAACCCCTTATTAATGTGGACTGATCTTTACTTAACAAGAGAAACATGCCTGCCAAATTTTCAAGTCTGTAAGTTTAATAGTTTCAGGGCCGCGGTTGCCTAGTGGTAAAGGGAAAGGACTCGTGGTCGCGGCGTGACATGAGTTCGAGCCTAGTACCGCTAAAGATCCGCCGTGTAGCGGAGCGATACACGTTAAATCTGTCGAACTTTAAACGTTCTCCCTTTGGTGTGGTGTGGAAGTTAGAAGAGGGAGAGTGCCAGCTCATCACTTGACCATGGTTCAAAATGGCGAGGTCCATCGCTAAAAGCCCTCGAGTAGCTGAATAGTGCGACGTTAACATTCACTCACTCTCTCTCACCCAATAGTTTCAGACACCTTGTAATGAGAGAGTATAATGAGTTTTTCTCCAGCAGATTTATACAAATAAAAATAAATTTTTAATATATTCATATTGAATTTGATTTCTCTAAAAAAATTATTCTTGACAGTAAAAATTTTTCGCATTAAAAATATTCACATTTTTTTTTTTTTTTTAGAAATTAAAGTGTATTTAAAAGTTTTAATATTTTATTGAGTTATTATTATAGAAATTTATTTTATTGAAATGAAGTTCTTCAAATTAAAATAAGGAATAAGTGTGCATTCAAAAATCCGGACTTTTGAATCACCTCAATTAAAAATTTCTGAAAAAAAAATCTAAATAACCTCATTAACAATTACAGAAACGATACATGAAATAACAGAAATCAATTTGAAATCATCACAAAATTCTTTTTTTCTTTGAAAAAGAAAAAAAAAAGTTCGTGCATGTTCTGCAAGAACTCTAACATTTTTCAAAGTACCTAATGTTGCAATGAAATAGGTATTTTGAAATATTTATAATTAACTCCTGTATTTTTCTAATTAAGATCATTCTTTTTCCTTTTGTTTCAATAAGCGGAATATTTAAATCAACTTCATTAACCTTGGTTGCACTCTTTCAACAAGAATAATCACCTGCTTGTGAAGAATTATATAACTAAAAGTTGGGCAAAATGAAAAAAATAAATAGATAAAAAAAGAAAATTAAAAGAATGTTCGTAAACAACATCATGAACGATAGGAAATTTCATGACAACAGTATAATTTCCAATCGTTTAAATGGTACATTACGTAAATTTGCGTTAAAAATATGATTTTTTGGTAACTAGATCGAGAAATTGGCTAATTTTGGTCATCGATGAGTCATTTCACAAGGCTACAAATGTCATGCTGATTGAGATTTTGTGGCAAATTGATAACAAATCTTCTTTTGGTAGTTTCACATGATATTCGATTAGTAGAAATTTTTCCTTGGAATGTTTCTTAAGTTAATTCTGTTTTTCTAAGAACCGTAAATAGAGCGATTTTTTTAAAAGAGCTACGTAAAGCTTCATACTGCTGTGATATTTCTTTTTTCAATTCCTACACTATTAGTTCACACTCTCTCTATTTTTTTATACTTGTTCAAATTTTCAATCCTTAATGAAATGCATTTTAAACCACTCAATTGAGCTGAAATTTTATATACATGGTTATTTTGGATGACAATACAGTAATTTAATTATAATTAATAAAAATTAATAGATTAAAACTAATTATTCAAAGAATTACACATACAGCCATGTTGGCATCATTGTTGGCGACTTAGCGACCGTTTTGGCGACTTGTGTCAAAACTTGAAAAGGTTTTTTTCTCACATTTTAAAACGCTCGTTTGAGCTGAAATTTTCTGTACACTTTTGTTTTGGGTAACAATACGATAATTTAATTATAACTAATGAAAATTAATTGACTGAAATTAATTATTTAAAGAATTACAGATACAATCATGTTGGCTTCATTTTTAGCGACTTAGGTCAAAACTTTAAAAAGATTTTTTATTTTTTCCCCTCACGTTTCAATGCATTTAGTTGAACTGAAATTAAAAAGCACGATTGTTTTGGATGGCAATACGATATTTAATGATAATTAATAAAAATTAATTGCCACTTTATGTTGTGATTCTGTGTCATATGTATTTACATATTTATATTAATTGTAACTATTTGATAAAAAGTAACTAAAAAATATTTTTTTTATCTCAGTAGGAATTGACTTCATTTTTTTTATTTTATATTACTTGTTCGAATCCGTTCGTCCCATATTACATTTTGCAAATTTTAAGAAATGTTTTAAAATTTATAGCTAAATAATAAATCATAAGAAACTAATTTTTTTAAAAAAATATGCTTGAAGTCAGATGGAAAATAGAATAACAGAAATCTATTAAAAATCTTGGAAAATGAAATCATTTCTATAATAATAAGCAAATATTAAACGATTAAATACTTTTATTTTTAAAACATTATGTTTTATGCTATTGTACATAATTGAGGAAAAATATTATATGTTTATATCAGCAATATGACCTGAAACAAATTTTTTTATTACTAAAATTAATTAAAAAAAATTTTAACAATTTTTATGTTCAGAAAAAAGTTTCTCTATTTTAAAATTCGTTATAGAAATACAGAAATAAAATTTATGAAAAAAATTAATGAGAGAAAGTGTTCTTATAAAAAGGAGGGTAATCCATTACAATCAGTTCCATTTGGCTTTAAAATATATTCTATTGATTTTCTTCTACCAGTCGTTTTACAGTAACAGTAAAAATATTTAGGAAGAAAAATTGAATGAAAATTTCATGTATGGGGGGAGGGGGGTTAAATTAGGTGACATTTAGCGAAAATGAATAAATAGATAAAGATTCACAACAACTGTTAGCTTTTCTTCTTCAATGAACGAGTTCATTTCATCATAGGGAGAAGCAGAAAACATTTGTTATAAATTAAATGTAAAATGAAAAGATAGCGCTGCAAGTTATTTGAGTTTTTTTAGCTTGTAAAATCAGTTATGTAATGTTCTTTGTCCTGTATATACGGCTTCTCTCTGTGTGTCGTTCAATAAATCAAAATATCTAAAAGAATGGACTGAAACATTGGATTAATATGAAAATATAATGGATATATAATCGTCCAAATACCAATGGAATTAAAGAATTAGGAAATTAACAATTATCTCTGCCAACTGCTGAGTTTGAATTCCTGCCATTTCGAGTTATTTTTCCCCTTTCATTTCTTGAAGATATATAGAGAAGTTTGGCAGAGAGTATTTCTATAAATAAATGAAAAATGGCTTGATATTTTTATGAGGCAACTGATTAAACTAAAAAGCATTACTCCATGTTTTCCAAAAATGAGGTAACAAGAATGTCACGCTGCAAGGGGTAAAACGAATACCTCTTTGTGGCAATGTATCTAAAATATAAATCAATATTTGTAATTTTTGATTAAATCAAATAATTGTTTCTCACAATGAACTCACAATTATGTGTTGACAAACTTTGATCTGACTGAAATGTAAATCTTTTATGAATTTCTCAAACATGTGTTTTGGATAGATTCTGAGAAAAATATGTTGATTATATAAACAAAAAATATATCTAATCATCAGTCATGTGCATTTATTTCTAGAAAATGATTTTGAATTAATCGTATCAGAAACATAATTAGCAAAATGATGTTTTTGCGTCAAGACAGGTTTTCCTGAGTAATTAGCAGGTGATAGTTTTCGGCTTAAATGTCGTTGCGCAGAATGGCACAACACGGCTTTATTTTTTCATAAAATGACTCATCTGACGAAGTTAAGCGCACTAGACAAAATTCATAATGGTATTCCTCGTACTCCAAAGAAGAACGTATTTTTCAGTTAAGCAAAGAATTAAAAAATTATTAGCATGCTACGAGGAAATTTTGCGACGACTTGTCAGGTTTTATAACATCTTCTACATCAAAATAGCTTCGATAAGCGATTTTGTATATGTGTTATCGAAGATTTTACTGTACATTTTTCTCTATATAATTAATTATTCTCTTCCGTCTCCAATCCCAACTAAAAATAATTTATATGTATTCTTATGCGAAATTATCCTCCGACTTACACGATTATCTCTTAGTCTCATCCATTACGTAAGTTCGGGGCAAAAAGTTATTTAAAAAAAAAAATTTAAAGAAATTCTTAAAAATATTTTTTATTCCAGTGTTTAGTGTACGTCAAAAATGTCTTTCGTACGCACGTAGTTGTGACGAAGAATAATTTTTCTCCTTAGAAAATGTCAGTTTAAGTAAATATATTAATTTCCTGATCAAATATCAGAGAACGTCATTTTTTGAATCATCAGTTTGTAACTCACGTCGCCAAAGTCAATACTCTTTTTCATGAAATATAATAGAGATGGAATTTATGCTAGCTTTAATAGAAATCCTACTAATTGCTCTCGTGTTTAGTTTGCTCGCGTGCTTACAGTTCTTCCAAATAAGGAATATAATCGTTTGCGACATTCGCCGAAATATTTTTTAGCGTTCTCTTTTGCTTTTCTGACGTCATATTCTAAGCAAATGATTGGTTTATAGCTCGATTTATCTGCAGTACGAGTTCTGTTCTATTGCCATAAAGCACGAATAATATACAATTATCTCAGACATTATAACGTTTTTGTTTCTTATTTAAGCGATAAATATAGTCATGGGAAAAAAACGGTCATGTAATAAATTTTGACAATGAAGTAATGACATTATTTACCTTATCTTTTGTAAATAACTCAGTTATAGGATTGATTTTTGTGTTATTGGTTCTGCTAATATGACTATTAACGATTGCACGAGATTTATGTCATTTCATTTCACTTTATTTGCCATTAAATAATGGAAAACTGCCGTTTTATAATACATTGTCAGCAACAGACATAGTCATTACGAAGAATTGGAATTGAGAGCCTAGTGTTAAAAAAAAAATTCGTAATGAATTTCCTATTTTCAGTGCAAAAATGCTGTTGTGTACAAAAAAATATTGAAAAATTGAAATTAAATTTTGTATTTTAAAGCATATTAAAATATTAAAATTTTAGAGAATACTGTAATATAAATGGGTAACGGTGTTATAATCATACGAATTTTTTTAATTTTAACATTTGGACAGTTTTTTTCCCATCTGAAAATTATTCATAGTTTTAATCTTCTTGGCATCATGCTATGGTTTGACTCTTAGAAAAATATATCGCCAATTGCAACCATTTTCTGTCGCTTTCCTTGTGTTTTTCTGTAACAATACAGTACAAATAACAGAGAATTGATTTTTATTAGTTAAGGGGGTAGGTTCATGAATTTCGGCCCCAAACACATTTTTCACTTTCCCATTTTAATAAAATATGAATTTCTACGCTTCTAATGATGCAAAAATTATCATTCCACGTGCAGTAGAAGTATTTTTAATAATTTTTTAAAAATGTTTTGACCACCTGTCAAAGTCTACTAAATTCATTACTAAAATCCATTTTTCTCTCAAAACTAACATTTTTACCATGTAAGGAACATTTGTTCCTAAACTACTGCATTTAACAGCTTATAACTTTGCATGATTAATAATTACACTCTAATACATACTTTAATCGAGGGATTTTTTTCAAAAAAAATATTCTGACTTAATTTATAGCATTAAACATCATGAAATCTCACTGTTTTTGAAAAAAAAAGAACAGATTTGTGCAAAAAATATATTTTTTTAAAAAAATAACTGGACATCCTATCCATAAAATCTGTGATCAAAGTATGTATCATGGTTCAAAGAATATTCAGTAAAAAAATTGGAGATTTTTATTCAACAGAATGTTTATAAATGTTCCTTAAAAATACCTATTTTTAACATTACTGACATACAGATCCTATTTCGTGAACCTACCACTTTAATAATCAAGATGTCAGAACACAGGTGCCTCCGTCTGGGGAGGAAACTGGGCGTCGAATTGGTATACTACCTATATGGTGCCGCACTAAAAAGAGATACCTGCTCTCGGGTAATGTACTAGGTCTGAAATGGTATAACACCAATCCGCAGCTCATTAGAAATAAAAAATCATTAAGATGTATTGTCTAAGTGTCCACTTGGTGGTATTTGTGCCCAGCACAATGTCGACAAGTGATACACACATACAATGACGTTTTAAGACTTCTTGAGGACCTGAGCCCCTATGCAAAAGTGAACACCCGCGACCTATTTATTAGACAGAGCATAAAATACTCTGTAAAAGTACTAAATAAGTGTGCGTAACTTACAGTCTCGCAGACTTGGGCACAAACCAAATGCTGCCATTCGGCAAAATAAGGAATGATGGTATATGGTAAAAGGCCTAGGCCTAGACACAGACGATGGTCATCACATAATAATGCAGTCTTTCCACTGTTGCCAGTTGGTATATAGCTCGAAAATCCCAGTTTTTCGAGAGAGAAAATTAAATATGTTGCTTTTTTTTTAATTCGCTGTTTTGTGCAACTGTTTCTTATTTCTAATTATAAAAAAATTTTAAAAATTAAAATTGTTTTTAATTTTGGGGTTTTATTTGAATGGGTGTTTTTTTTTATGTCGCACTATAAAAGGAACATGGCAGCCGCGGTAGCCGAGTGGTCTAGGCATCGGATCGTGGCTAGCATATCATGAGTTCGATCCCAGTACCACTGAAGACCCGCCGTGTAGGGGAGCGATGCACGCGTAAAATCTGTCGAGAGCTCAAACGTCCTCCCGTTGGTGTGGTAGTTAGGAGAGGGGGTGCCAGCTCAGGTGTCGTCCGCGTCACTTGACCATGGTTCAAAATTACGCGGACCGTCCCCAAAAGCCCTCGTGTAGCTGAACAGTGGGACGTTAATATTCACTCACTCCCAGTTTTTCGAAGATAACACATTCGACGGTTGAAATTATTCGGATCGTGATCTTTAGACCGAATCGAGAACGAGACGAGGACCCTCTAGAAGCCAAAGCCAGTTGGCTCATGCCTTAGGGCAGAGATGTCGAACCAATGACACGTGATCCAATATTTTGGGCACGCCACCGAACAAAATGGTTTGCATTTTAGTTCAAAATATTACCTTAATTGATTCGTCAATCAAGGAATTTTCAGCGAGATTTTCTCAGTTCAAAGAATTCTCAGAAATAATTAAGTTTATTATGTATGTTTGTGACGAATCTATACGGTTTTTCACTAACCTCTTCTTTTTTTCTTTGAATGAAATTATTTATTTCAACCAACCTTCATCGAGAGCCAAATGTGATTTATGTAAATAAGGAAGAGTATATAAATTCGGTTTTCGTGAGTTGAAGGAGAGCTAAGTAAGAGGAAGTGATAAGTCAAATGAATTGGAGATTCAGAAGTCGACACGTAGTTGTTGACAAAGTAAGCTAGCCTGATACGTTTTGATGTGCGCGAAGAGAAGCGGATTTAAAGTATTGAAATTCACTATTACGGAGCGTGGAGTCTTCATCAATTCTTCCAGAAAATAGAGTGCCTGAAGTTCGTCACGAAGGAAACGCAGCAGTAAAATATAAGGTTAGTGACTTTGATTAAGAAAATCAGATTATTATTGTGAGGCGTAGTTGTAATTGTGCGCATTTAAGCTGTCCTAGATTCAGTTGAAATTCTGTATTATTATCCGCTTGTATTGATATCTCACCTCTGAACTCCACTCTCGTTTATTTATCTTAATTAGTATTGTGTTGTGTCTATTCATAATATATTGATAAGAATCAATAAATCAGTTTGAATTGGAATCATGTCGTTCGATCAATTAGTTCCCCAAACACATCCAGCCGGGTTTTCAGATAGACAGGAAAGTATCAGTGTAAGGGGTGGATACAGGTCACCACACGTTGATGTGACTTCATTTAGTAATTGAATTCCAGTCCATATGGATTCAAAAACTTATTGAAACAAAAAAAAGTAGGAATTGATTTAAACAAAAAGATTAACAAGCAATATAAGTAAAAATGCGAGCAAATAAAATTTTGGAAACATGGAATTCAATTCCGCACACATTTAACTGTCTGAAGAAGCTGGCTCATGCTACTTTAACCATATTTTCATCTAACTATGCCTGCCAATCATTATTTGCAGAGATGGATAGCAATAAAGAATCGCTTAGAAATAGTTTGGCAGATGACTTCAACTCAGCATACATTCTGCTGAAAGTAACATCTTATATACAATCCAAATATGAGTTATTTGTCATCTAATCTGCATACACATAACAGAAGTCACACTAATGTTACTTTAATATGAATAACACGTTGTATATTTTTTTTTTTTTTTTTTTTTTTTTTTTTTTTTTTTTTTTTTTTTTTTTATTGAATAACACGTGTAGCTCGACGCTATGCGACCTATGCACCGCTCCTTCATCATCTTGCCTACCTAAGGGAATGGGGGGGGGGGCAAAGCGTCACCAACAACTTCCATAATAACTATTATTTTATTTCTCTTCAAACACACTTAATCAATCACAAGTGAAACTACAAAAGGAAACCCTAGGAGGGATGTATAAAGCGAGCAATCTAATCTCAATGAATAACTCTAAGTAAACACGACTAAGTGAACTAGACAAGATGAACAAGCACTGTCATCCGATAACTAAATCTAATTCGATCTATCTTAGATCTTCAATCTAATAATTTAATACCTTAGCAACTCCTTCCTTAACTCGCGCTATGTTTGTGAAATACTCAATGAAATATTCTAATATTCTCTCCTACGTATCACCGCAACAGCTATGCTCCTTCTATCTTCCATCTACAAAACCTATATAGACTTTATACAGTCAAACTAATTAAAATATCAGGGCTTCTTCTTGAGAGGCTGTGAATTAACGCGAATGCTGGCCCCAAAGTTTCCCCAAGAGGATTAGTGAAATAATGACGCGTATAGATCCGTCACAACGTATACAATGTGAAATATATTTTTTCGTAGTAAATAAAGAGTTCTAAGCTGTTAGTATTTAGTTTTATTATTTTCCCAATTATCACAAGTCAAAATTGTTTGGTGGCACGGCTATACCTCATTAAATATTTCTGTATAAAAAATGGCACGTTGATCGCCACCCCTGCCTTAGGGCGTCCCTGCACCCATATATCAACGGTACGGTTAACTATCACTCGTTACTGAACATGACAGCAAACGTTCGTTTAAAATTAGCTTTCATATTAAAACGATCTTTTAGTAAGTTTGAAAAATCAGTTTTAAATAATTTTCCAACTCTTTAAATGTACTATCAAGTTTGAATGTACACAGTCAGCACACTTTTTTTAGGTATGAAACATATTTGCCTCTTGTCTGGTAAAATGTGCAATGTGACTCCTTTTTTTTGTGAATTCTTAGAACTGAAGTATCAAAATACTCCAATTAAACTCTTGTTTGTTAATTGTTTTTATACAACCCCTCGAGGGATATAACAGAACTGTGAGTCAATAATTACAAGGTCATGGTCCCTTTCGCTGAAAAACCAAAAAGTTTATATCTTAGAATCAATCGTTCAAAACATGTAATTAACGCAGTGTGAGCCATTCTTTTAAGGGGACTAAAGAGGGTTGGACTGGAAACCTGCGAAAAAAAAAGAACACTTTACTACTTCCCAGAACGTAACTCCAGATAAATAAAAAGTACTAACGAAATTCTTCGTCTCGTAATGATTTCCGGCGATGATAAAACATAAACGAACACAACTTTAGGAGAATGAAAAAAATTCTAAACCGCACCCAAAAGAGAAATACCAGGTACTGTTACGAAAAAGAAAAATTAAAGAATTCTCCCTCAACCGTTCGGTTATTTACCTAAAAATTTCAAAGAACGCGTCCTTGACTTCTATAGATGACATCGTTGATAAAAACACTTGAAAAATTGGAACTCCATTGTTCCAGGTATTAAGTACAACAATAACAATAATATTAATAATAAAAAAAGATCATGGAACGTTTAATTCTAGCTTTTAGGGTTAACGCGTGGTCTACACTGTGGCATAGGTCTTCCGCAACATCAGCCTTTTTTTTCGCAAGATTCTTTTTTGATATCAACAACAATAATAAAAAGCACAGTTATGGTGGTGCGCTTTTGAAACAGATGGCTGACTTGATTGTCTGTATCCACTGGTTGGGTGGACTTTTGAAATAGGGCGCAGTTGCCCGTCGTTTAGAGCGAAAAATCGGTGTTTTGAAATTGGTCTGTGTTTTTTATGCACCAGACTCAACCAGACGGCTGAAAGCATCAAACAAATTGGTTTTTATAACCGTGTTGGGGTTTGCGCAAGGGTGTGCAATTGAAATATAAAGTGTTCTATTACGTGAAGCAATTTGTGGTGTCTGATAAGGATTTTTTTTTCTTCCGTTTTTCGCTCGGGTGAACTTCGATGGTTGTAATGATTTTGATAAAGGTGAATTTTGTACTGATAATGATAAGAACCTATATCTGTCATTTTTTAGAAGTGTGAACGCTTTTTCTTCTTTTGTTCTACTTTGATGAAATGTGAAAATGATATATCGTTTGGTGTGTAACTGCATCGTGCAAAAAGAAGGGGCAGTACTCTCTCGCTATTTTTTAAGAACATTTCAAAGATTACTTTTTGTTAAGTGCAGAATTAGACTAATAAGGGATGATCTTCTCTCCTTCGTTTCTTAAAATCAATACTTGGAACAATTATCTCAAAAGAATTTTTTTTTATCAACAGTACAACTCATAAAACATTTGTCTATATGCAGAACCCTCCAAGGAATGAAGAACATTTATAATAGTTAAAATGATCGACACAAACTTGGAATGTTTGTATTACAGTTAATTCATACACATACACACACACAAAATAATGAAAACTAATTTCACCACATTATATATATTATATATATATATAATATATACCCCAAAGTTAAACGACCGTAAAACACGTAAAATAGCGACTATAAGCCATTATTGTAATAACACATAAAAAAGTCGATGTAAAAATTAAATTTGTATAGCAAGATCGACGTGCAAACGCTTATTTTATAAGCATTTTTTTTTTATCTCACAAACTAAATGCAGGTTTAAACTTTGAAATGGATTGTTGGAACACTTTGGATTAAAACCCATCCTGTATCGCCCTTATAGCAACTCTATATATGGTAAAATTCCACATTAAAAAAAAATCTCTCTATATAAAATTTGGTGTATACGACATGATTTAAATAAAAATAATTTCCAATTTTGAATGCATTTAAGTTTTTTTAAGATATCCCTCCCTGTAATATACATGAACATTGCCTGATTTAACGTCCATCCGCCCCCTCTACACGGCGGGTCTTGAGTGGCGCTGGCGTCACTTGACCATGGTTCAAAATTACGAGGTCCGTCGTATATATATATATAGCTGAGTAAAGCGACGTCAATATTCACTCACTCACTCAGTGGTGCTGGGCTCGAACTCATGACACACCGATCACTAGGCTACTACATGCCTAAATTTTGCTCAGAACAGTGGCATTATTGAGTTCTGAAGCGATTTGTCTCTATGTTAATCAAATAATTTCGGATTTTCAGATAAAATTTTTTTGGAAAACTGAAAATATTTTAGTTCCCTTAAGGCTTTATCACACGCACGCGTTAGGAACAATTTTGGGTCCAATTCGGGCAATTTTTACTGCGTTGCCATAGCAACGGCTTTCGAACAACTTTTTGCCAGTGAGCTGAAAAGTTGCTTGAAATTCCAGCCAATGGGGTTCTTCGGCGCCCTACGACAGAAACAAGATGGCGGAAACGACAGTAGCTTCGCATCAGATATGGCGTATAATAATTTAATGGTGTACAATATTTTACAGGGGTATAATATTTTAAACAGAATGGTGCTCCATTTCTGTTTACACCTATCAACAAAAGCGCGAGCGAAACAAAAGAAATAATACTGGATGGACGTTTTCGAAGCAGAAAAATCGGCGAGCTATGTTTCAATGTGGAGAAAGAGCGCGGCTGACGTCAGAGCATGAGGTTTTGCTTACGGCAACCCTTCACCCTGAGGCTTCACCCCAACTTTGGCTAAAAGTTGGGCCAAAAAGTTGCACGGAAAGTGTCTTTGTGATACGGCCTTTAGAGTAGTTGAATCCTAACAGGGAACAGCATCGATTATGATGAAATGCTAAAAAAAACTGATTAAAACTTTTTGTCATTCTTTTTCAGTCAAAATAATATTCCCAAATATAAACTAATACAACAATAAATCACTGTTGACGAATGGAATTGACTCTAAACACAAATAATATATAGAAAAAAAAATTTATTTTATTCAATTCCTACTTAGGTCAATAAAGAAAATTTTATTTTAGTTACATTTTATTAAATAATTACAATTATAATATAAATATGTATATATACATATGACAGAATCACAATATTAAGTGACAAAATAGAAAGAGATTTTCCTTGCCATTTTCCATTTTCGTTTCTATATATGGTGTTGGGCTATTATCTTTGTTTGTTATTATTTATACATTAATTAAATTTTTAACGAATTAATATTTGAAAAATCTGTATTAACATCAAGTGTCATCCACTACAAGTTTTAAAAAAATGTATTTGAACTTGATTGGAGGAATAAAAAACATTTTATTAAGGATTGAAAATTTGAACAATATATATAGGGAGAGTGTGAACTATATAATAGTGCGAATTGAAAAAAGTATAATTGCACATTAAGTCACTATCTGAACCCAAACTGGCTGTAAAAGTGTTACCGCACGAGACCGGATGATCTGGATGAATAACACTCTTTTATCTTCTTTTATGATATTTATCCTTCGGTGAAGAAGGAATATTGTTTCTTTTTGCAAACGAAGAATATAACAATTTTAATGGGTAGAAATGAAACTGCGTCTTACGATCGCTTACGTAATGAATTTTTTATAACACTGAAACATATAAAGCATTTGTTGGAATTGAAATACGATGCGATATATATAATCGTTTTTTTTTTATCTTAGAGCGGAGAGTGTGTGTTCGGAGTGCTAATACATATGTATTTTTAATTATACTTCTGTACCTTTTTTCAATTATGCTTATAAATTGATTTAATTTTCTAATTCTATTAAATAAATTTTTTCTACTTGGAATAATTTTAATTTATCAATTATTTTAATCCATTGATTTGTTTGAATAAGTATCGCTCAAGACACACTGGAGAGCTGGTAATAACGGATTTCGTAATTTTGTGAGCCATATTTTTAGAACGAAGACAAAACATCCACATCATGACACGTGATTTTTTGGTCATGCTCTGAATCACGTGCAATAGCCCCTCATTATTACACATTACGAAATATTAGGGCCCTTTTCAGTGTCGTAACGGAGAATATTATGGCCCCCTGCAAAGTCAGGTCTTAGGCCCCAAGCCGGATCTTACAAAAGATTGCGAAACCATAACTTTTGGGCCCCTAGAATCATGCCCCTCCCCTTTCCCGCGACGTGGGGGTGTACGGTACGCTACTGGCCCTTTCACACGAATCAACTTCTGTCACACGATTCGGTAGCCAGTTTTAAATAGAAATCATCTGGGTTCCTTCACACTTGGTCAACTGGCACTCTTTCCTGTGTTACTCTCTCAAACGCCATGTTCTCCTCCCTACTAGTTGACTCAACTAAAAGGATATTGTGAAAGCTACGCTCTTCACACGTGGTTACTTGTGTATTGTAAAACAGAGAAAGTTTTTTATTGCTCCTTCGGACTCAATCATTGTACCAATGAGTCAGGCTCTCTCTTTTCTTCCACGGTTTTTTGAAGTCAAATTTGTGTCCGCGTGTAAAAGGAATTCTCCCCCCTCTTCCCACTAGAGGACAGAGCCGTAGCTACCACCGTATCAATGATACGGGGATCCTAAGCTGCAGGGACCGCCACTCGTGTAAGAGTTTGACACTTTTAAATTAGTTTTTTTTTTCATGCGATCATTTTTATTTTCCAAAAAAGGGCCTACATGAAATTTTGATACATACACACACAGGAGTAGCTACGCTAGTACTAGAGAACTACTGACAGAAAGTGAGTTAATCGGTTCAAAATTGCCTCGATTGACCGTGAGACTGACTTTAAAGCTTTAAAAGATTCCTGGTAGAGCTTGACCTTCAGGAGTATTAAATAAATAAATACCCCTCACGTAGCTTCTTTGTGTTCTTTTGTATTGAATAATTAATAATAATAATGAACTGCGATGTGTGTTTTAAAATGATTCGACCTTATATTAGGGTATCTGACTACATTCGAAACAGTGATTTTGCAAAAACTTAAAAGAGTATAAATTTATATCTGCATGAGTGTAATACGTTGATAATACATTCTGTTGTATTTATTTTATGTTAAAATTGTAATATTCGCAATGGAAACCTAGCGAAATGCTGGAGATAGAGCCAAGTTGGCATCTTTTTTGACGACCCTGTTGGCAACTTGGCGATTGATTGAACGGTGCAGAAGTTGCTTTGCTGTAGTGCCGTTTGGTGGGGAGCTACAACAAAAAGGATAGCACAAACACCTTCTCGACAAAAAAATGCATATACACGCCAATTTTCATAGTGATCGGTTGAACGGTGTTGGAGTGAAGCGATTTTATATATACAAACATCCATTTTTAAATATATAGATATATTTCAAAAATCCTAGTTCAGGCTGTGTACAGAGGTCTGAGCTATAAATTTTCAAAACATTATTAATATCGAAGCATCTTTCATAACAGCAGAATGTTTTAAATGCAGATGATTCTGTGTTCCTTTTTTGCCAAAAAAATGCGTTTAAATTATTTTTTTACTGTAATAATATTCTTGAAACAATTTTAAACATATATTCGAATCTAAGTAACACTAAATATTAAAAACAATACTCGCTTGTAAACTTTTGCAAAATACGATTCCGAACGCAATCAGATACCGTAACTTTTAGGCATTTTTAACACCTTTTTATAAGCTTCACTTGTATATAACGAAATCTTTGAACTCAATTTTTGCCCCCATTAAAAGATCAGATTAATTTTTGAAAGTTTGCTCACTTGTCAGGACCGATGGCAATACAATAATTTAATAATTTTGTTCCATTGTCCTGATCAGGATCATCAGGATTAACGATTTCCCATTTTCAGATCCCATCCCGCATTTGGCTACTCATTTCAGATCCCATTTCCAGATTTGGCGACTAAAAGATTTTGTTGCAACTTAGTTCGATTAACTATAAAAGGGTGTTTTTTACTTTTTTAAACTATAATTTATTGTTCTATCTCAAAATATATTCTTTGTTAGAATTATATTCTTCAAAAATATCAAGGAGAAATTGTTTCGCTCTGCATTTACATGCATTTGAACTCAGATGTATTTCTGATGCAACCATCTCCATGTCTTATTCAAATCAGCATGAAAAAAAAATTTGTCGACTCTATCAAATTCGTCTTTTCACTGCACATTTCTATAGAATGAATCACTTGTCTGAGTAACCTCAAAACTGATGTATGAGGAAAAGAGAGGGGGGAGGTGAATTTATTGCAATCCTTTGACCGTAATTCATCGCTGAAAATAATACGTCATCTGTCAAAGCGCGTGTAAAAAAAATTTGTAAGTGAATCGTTTTCGGCACGCGTGTTTTGAAAAGGAAGGTAGTAAATTGATAGAAAATTCGACATAAAACTGTTTAAGGACAAGGGTACGATGATCATGGGAAGTGCTGCTGTCTTCATTACCGCTTGTTGCTTTATTTCGATAATAATATTTCGTTGTCTTTTATAATGTGCGAGGTGTGACACACACACACACAAACCAGACTGGTGCAATATATCATTATACTTGCAGAATCATTTCTCCATGATATTATCACCTTCAAAGTGGTCCCCTTCAGTATTCACACACTTCTGATTTTGGTGCTGCCATTGCTGGTAACAGTTCTGGAACGAAGGTTTTGGAAGGCCTTTCAGGAGAGTCTCCATTTTTGCCTGAACCTCTTCAACTGAGGTGAAATAGGTTCCCTTTAAGGTATCCGACTACCCTAAAATTGTGAATTTTACCAAAAATTGACAAATTTTTTTATGAATTTTTATAGGCCATCTTATTAGCTTTATAAACATACCAAGTTTATCATTTTCCGTTCACTAGAACAAAAACTACAAGTGTTTTAGTAAAAGCAGATGCCATTACTTTAAACAAGATGTCGCACTTTTTCAAAATTCGCAATTTATTTTTCAAAAATTTCACTGTATCTTAAATAATTTTGAATCTAAAAAGTCTGACTACGCATAAAATCTGAGAAATTTTCGGAGAAAAGGTGGACTTTTATCTTTAACAAGTTTGCAAAGCATTTTAAATCGACTTCTATTTAACTTTTTTGAAACCGAGATATGCTTATATCGTTATGCTTATGTCGTTTGTCCGAATCAATTAGGGCCGGACACCGTTCGGATACGTGATTGTTCGGATAATCGAAAACCGAATGCGATCCATGCAGTATATGATACTGGACACTATACAAATATTGAAAATCATCCTATGCGGGAAATGTGCAGGTAGAAAAGGCCAAATAGGTGCAAAACTTCGCAATTTTACCTTGATTGTGGAAAATAATCACTTATTTTTCGTACACCTTCGTTTTTCCGCTGCAAGGTCTCTGATTCTCTTCAGCAGCAGTAGTTGAGTAGGACAGCACTCTGATTGTTGTTCGTACCACTCCATAGCTGTCTCTAACGCAGGAAAAGCGTCAGCATTTGATGAACACTTGCTACTTTCGTTGTTGTTGTCCTCGTCTTCATCCGTTTCATCGTCGACAGGGTCGGATTCTTCTTGCACGGAAGTCAGAATCTCGTCATCATTTAACAGTTGAAATCCAGTCTTCTGCATCACATGCTATCCAGGTTTCCACATCAACAAAACTCAACAAAAGAGCACGTATACATCCCCTCCCTTGGAAACAAACTATCCTAATGTTCCGCGCACATGTTTACCAAATCACACAACTGAAATTCTCCAAATATCCCTCACCTTGGGTTTTCCGGTCACTTTTGGCCTCACAGGAAACAAATGTTTAGCATTGCACTATTCGAAAACGTATCCTGACTTTGGTTCGGATATTTGACGCTCCGGATAATAAACGTTCGGATAAATGACGTTCTACTGAAAATCGATGTAAATGTGTATTTTATTTTTTATTAGGTCAGAATGCATTTTGTTTGCTTACCCCTGCCATAAATTAATAATTTTCTTATATAACCTTTTGTTTTCGATTTTTCAATATGCTCACGCCCCTTCATAGAGTTATCACGCCCCCCTTGGGAGTCACGCCCTACAGTTTGAGAAACGCTGCGCTAGAATAAAAAACTAGAGTTCCCGGAATGTGTAAATGTAAACACAGCAAAGCTCACGTCAGTTGAAAGAAAGGAAAAAAACTGTGTTATTACAATGGTTTGAAAGGTGGATTGTCAAACGGAAAAAAAAAAAATCCGGAATACGTCGAAATCCAAAGCATGTTGCAAAAAAAACATCGTATTGTTGTGCGCAATGGTCTAGTCAAAACAGAGATGTTTTGAAAAATCAGGTACCGAGAAACACACACAAAAAATAAAAATGTTTTCCTTTCGTAAGTTTAATCAGACTAAGTATTGGCTAACTTGGGAAATTCATGGCTATGAAAGAGCAGCAAGAGATCTGTTGTTGTTGTTGCTTATGCCACCTGATCGACAGTAACATCAGATCAAGGTCAACGAAATTCATCGGGGCTAAGGGCTAGAATTTTACGCCTGTCGTTAGCCCCCAAGAAGGTGACAGTGCGATTTTGTTCACACAACACGATAGATGGTAACACCATTCGGACCCACAGATTTAACAAGCACGTTCTCCGTTTGTACTCGGCGAGTATTTAGTGGCGTCGGGCATCGAACCCAGGCCTTCCAGTCTGGAGTCCGATGCTCTAACCACTAGGCTACCCACGGCCCTGCAAGAGACGTAAGTGCGCTAAGTGACGTTGAAAATCCAACACCAAAATTGAGTGCCCTAAAAATTATGCAAATTTTAGGGTCTAGATCAGGGGTACTCAACTTTTTTTTCTGCAGGGTCACGTACCTATGTTAGCTATTTCACGAGGGCCGCACACATATGATGGCTATTTCATGCCGCCCGCAACATGAGGATTAATGGAGGGGGAAATGCCTTAAGACCAAGATAACAGAAAAATTTAAAATGTGAAAATTCATCAAAATATTTAAGCTCCAATTTTTGCTTTTTTTAAATTATTATTTTTTATATTTGTCACTGAATTTTTCTAAATTGGAAGCATTTAAGATTCACTCTATCAGAATTTCTGCATCAGTAAACGGTTTCATATGAGTACCAATGACATAACAGATTTCATAGGATGCCTTTGTTATTGCTTTGACATTACCACTGACAAAACACTTTTTTGCTGTTGTAAAGTTTATTCAAGAAAGCCCCTATTTATCCCCTCTTGAAAGAGATCTTGGAGGAAAAGGGTCATTGAACGATTCCTGTTTATTGGTATTTTTTAAACACAACCCTTTCATGACAAATCAAACAATTACTGAACCAGGCTTGTTTTTCACTACAAAACAGTCAACTTCCTAATCGTCTTGAAACAATCTATTTTCTTCGAATATTTTTCACTTGCAAGATATGAAAGATAGTTAAAAATTAGTTCCACTCGTTAAATATGGTAGCTACTCTAATCACTAATCAGAACAAAATACCAATTCGCACCCATACTACATCGACAGCAAAAAGTAAAATTGATATACTTGATTTTTTAACAAAGAATTTCCCACTAAATTTTCATAAGCAAATGAATTTTTCAGAGCAATGGTCCAGGACCGGGCTACTTAAAAAAACCCGGTGGACCGCAGGTTGAGTGTCGCTGGTATAGATCCTTCGGCATGCGATGAGTTAGATACACTTGCCTCCGAAAGTCTGCGTGCAGGCAATCATTTTACGTGTTTTTGCTACAATTACTATTAAAATCTCGCTTTAGAAAATCAACATAGCTGTCAGGGATTCCTCAAAATTTTCTTATTCAAACAGCAGCAACAAATTCCACCTTAACATGAAAAAACAAGAATGACCACCAAATAATCCCTAATCATCCGCTTCAAAAGTCTGCGCACACTTACAAAATATAGCTTTTAAAAACCTTTCATTGTAAAATAATTGCACTAAATCATGTTGTTAAGTAATTATAAGTTTATTTTACTTTTTATTTAGGATTTGAGATTAGAAACCTTCTGTGGTTCCATGGCAGGCAACAGAATAGAGATCAATATATTATTGAAAGAAAAATCATCAGAAATCTTTAGAAAAGGGGGAAATTTTTAAAGTATCCGAACACGTTCGGAGAACTTTTTAACAAAATAGCATACTAAAACATTATAAATGCTCTTTTAGGACTCAATACCGATAAATATTACTATATATCTAACTATCAAAATTTAAAATAAATTACCTGAATTTTACAAAAATCACAATTATAAGGGAAATTTTAGCAATATTTTTTGAAAAACTTCAAAGCAGTTAGAGAAAAAAGTAATAAACATATATGAGTAGAAGTATTACGAAAACAAATTAGATGCATTTATCTAGAAAATGTACTAAAGTTTAAATTTTTTATTAAAATTTGAAAATTTTAGAGCTGATTGAGTAAACATTATAAGAAATGTTACATTTTTTATCAGACCATTATTTAAATAACAAGCCATAACTCAAAACGTTTTCATACAATTAGAAATATTTTAGTACATTCTCTAGAAAATAGCGTAAATATCAGGTTTAAAAAGTTTTATAGAAATACATTCGTAATATTTTGAGTTATCAGACTCGCCATGATAGATTTTGGGCAATTTAAATGCCCGCTTCTGGTAGATCAAAAACACACTTCCGGTTTTTCTAACTTCATAAAATTGATTGTAACTTGGCCTCTAAGTAGTGTAGAAACAAAATAAAGTATGTTTTGTAAAGTCAAAAGATAGCTCTATTCAATAAAATAAAAAACAAAAATATCTGTCTTTACTGAATTTGGTCATTTCCAACGTGTTCGGATACCTTAAAGAAATTGCTGAAACTATTAATAGGAAACATTCATTGATTCAAAAAGTGTTCATAAACAACAAATCAACTAAAATTTTAACGTCCACGCCAAGATCCGGCATCGTCACATCGAGAATCTTGCTTTGTAATACGCTCTATAAAAATAAATCCAAGACTATAAATTTCACAATTAGCTAAAAGTGTAGCTGAGACCTTTTAAAAAATGTAGCTTTAATCACAATTCGAAGGGAACTGAAAAAGAATGACTATTATGGCTGAGTTTCACTCAAAAAACCATTCATCTCTCGAGGGAAAAGAGCTACGAAAATGACCTTTGACAAAAAAAATATCAAAATAGAACGCATAATTATTCGAAAAATGTAATATATTCAATTGTAAGTATTTTTTTGTAATTTGGCATCAAAAAGAACAAAAATATGCCAGCAAAAATTCCTGGACAGATCTTAAGAAAGAGAATCCTTTTTCGACTATCAAACATGGAGGAGGAGGCATAATCTTTAGGAGTGCATTGAAAGCCTTTCAGCTAGTAATCTGGAATTTATTGAATAAAAAATGTACAAAAATGATTACTTTAACTTATTGAAGTAAAATATCAGGCCGAGTGCTGAGAAACTTGCGGTGAGTGATGATTTTTACTTTCAGCGGTTCAAAGGTACCGAGGAAACGACTCCCATTGTGATGTCCCAAACCAATTCCGCAAGCCATCCTAGTCCCCAGACCTAAACACAATACAGCATTTGTGGGATTTACTCGAGTGAATAATCAGGGAAAACGTAATAACATCCAAGGGACTGTTAAAATCTGTCATAGTAGAAGAATGGAACAAAATATCCACAGATGAGAGAGACAACTAAGCAAGTTAAATCCCTGCCAAATATGACGAGAGAGTTATAGAAAGAACGGAATAGCTTAAAAAGTATTAACTTTTAGTTACAATCCATTATTGTAAAGGTTTTGTACGCAGACTTTTGACGCACCACGCGATTTGTGTCGTTCTAAAGTTATAAATATTTGTATTATTTTATGTAATATTCAGGTGATTGTTGCTTATACGAATTGAATTAACGACGTTAGATGAATCAATAATAAATAGTATTGATTCAGAAAGATTTCATTTAATTAGCGATTTTTACATGAATATGAAAGATGATCGCCTGTACGCAGACTTTCGGAGGCAAGTGTATACGGGAAGAAACACCTCAACTGCCCATACATCCTGCTGAACCCTGAGTCACATTTACACAATCTTCACTCCTGACGGAGTTGTTAGCAGAGGTTAGTCTAATCTTGGCCGAATCTGGTCACCCAAATCACCTGAACTGTCAGTGGGCGATAACTTTTTGCGGGGAACCCTCAAGTCTAAGGTGTATCGCAACAACCCTCACAGTCTTCAAGAACTGCAGCAAAATATTTCTGATGAGATTGCAGCGATTCTAGCAATCCAGCTTCAGTCTGCTTTCCGCAACTTGCTGATTAGGATCCAAAAGGGCCGAGAGATGAATAAATGCTAGTCATTTTCAACATCTGTTATAAGCAGGTTAACAAATTATCTCCTTTCCTTTGCCGCGTTTCTTTGTAACTTTGAACTCTGTTCTACCACTTTCATTTGTACCACCATGTTCTAAAACACAATTCTAGAGATAACTAATAATATTACTGAAAAGTGTCATTTCATAAAATTGAATGCAGAAAGAATCCACGTTTTTTTTTTTTTTTTTTTTTTTTTTTTTTGCACTTTTGAATTTACGTATCAACTAAAAGTTCTACACGTGGATGTTTATTTTATTATCCTCTTGTGAAAACAGATAATTATTCATAGTTCTTTATGTAGCATTTCACGAAGAAAAGTTGTGACGGGTGCTTACGCGTTTCACTAACCTTCTCTTAAATTCTATATTTTATTTATTTCAACCAATCTCCACCGGGAGCCAAAAGTGTGACTTATGCAAATGAGATATTTTATATAAGTTAGGGTTTAGCGAGTTGGAATAGGATATGAGAAGGGAAATGAAATGAAGAGAGGAAGGGATTGAGACAGTAGTTTTTCTAGTGGAAATATAGTCGTCGGGAAAAGTCTATTGAAAAGTATACATAAAATCGGTTAGGGACGGAACTGAAGAAAGCTGAGATTGAAGCCGCTCATTAAAGCAATCTAGATATAGAAGAAGTAATTAGAAAGAACCTGCCTTAAGAAAAGGTATCAGGTCAGTTTGTTTTCTCAAATTAAATATAAATATGTAGCTTAATTGTACGCGCCGCCCTCCGTGGATTCAGTTAGGATTCCGTCGTTCATAATCGAATTCTTCTCATACTCCACTGTGTTTTATTGTTCTTAAAATTTGAATAGTATTTGTGTAATCTCTCAATTAAGAAAGGTCAATAAATGAGATTGATTTATTAAATAAGCAGTAATTAATCATGAATTCAACACATTCAGATTTAGATAATACAAGAAGGGGAGTTAATAATCTTAGAGGTAGTGATAGACTACGACAAAGTTTTTTTTTTAATTATATATATTTCATAAATTTGTTCATTAGTTTTTAATATTTTTACATTCATAAAACATTTTTTACATTGATATGCAGAAACAAATAAGTTATTTTTAGTAATTTTTTTATTTTCAAATAAAAAAATAGCTTTTTAATTATTAGCAACTTTAAAAATATAAAATATGTGGAAGAGAATTGATTGAACCGGTTAATCTTTTTGTTGTCAGGATAAAAAACACTGACGGCTAAAAATACAACAGCTTTTTCTTCAGTTGAAATAGTTTCTGAATTCAAGCAATAAATAATCAGTTTACCAATCGTTATAGCATCGCCTTAAGCAACACCGACTCGATTACGTAAAAATACGTTCTGCTTTTGCAAATTACACACATTTGGCGTGTACGAAATGTCACTATCGCCAAAATCACAGCCTTGGAAGAACGCACGCCTATTAGCGTTTATCATCTCCCATCGACATCGCCAAATGACAGCTTTCCCGTAGCGGAAAGAACCAATTTCGCCATTTCACAACTATCATGTCGTTTGAAAATGAATGCCCTTGATTACAATTGAATTGTAATCGTGCCAACCTTGACTTTTATGGATTTTGCATTCGCGACGAGTCAGTGCCTTGCACTAGAAATGTCCTTTTCGGTTTCGACCGGTGAGGCATCATTTGGCGAGTTTTATTTTTTGCTTTGGCGGAAACCATTTTGTTTGTGGCATTGAAGCAAAAATAAATATCTATTAACTCAAAATAAGCCTTTTTGGGGTGATGTGTCTGTAATGTGTCATCATTATATCATCCACATTTTATTTCATTGCTTTAAAACTTTCTCGTTTTCAACCTTGTACTAAAGGTGTGTTTGCTGTTTTTCTTGAAAAAAGGCTCGATAATGGTTAAATTAGATTTGTATTTGTTTCTTTCATTGAAATTAATATACATATCACTCGCTGTGAATCATTGATGATAGCCGATGATTGACTATTGAGGAAAAAAGAAGTGATGGGAATTGAGTTTCTCAAGGGCAAAAATAGTAGTATTCATTAAGATGGAATTTAGAATCACCTAAAAAAAGGGATTTATTCATTTTCAATCTATTTAGTAACATCAATTTTTAATTTCTTCATTTATTTACCCATTTATTTGCTAAAATAATGTTATGTTTTAGGGGGAAAAAACTTCCTTGTGATACAGTTTCGAATTTTGTGCATTCTTAACATATCATTCAAAGTGCGGAAGGTATGTACGTGACAATTAACACAGTACGTGTCTAAAATTTTTCGGTCACGTATCCCTAAAACGGAAATAACTTTTAAACAAGATATCAATCATTGGCATGGCCAAATAATTTTAGCGCGTTTTTCACATGTTGTATTTTACAATAATGCAATTAATGAAATTTTTACTAATAGAAAGTAGTACTATACTTAAAAAATATTTTTTTTTAATTTAAAAAAAATATAATTTAAATATGATTTGGCTCATCTAGGGCACAAATGCGACCCAATGCCAAAAACCCGAGGTCAATTGGTTGCTTATTGGCTGAGAAAAAGGTACGACAAAACATGGAACGAAGACGAAATTTGCGTCCTAATAGCGCTTTTGTTCCACTACGTGAAAAACGCGTTAAAAATACTCCATTTACAGTAGAACGTCGTGATATCCTAATTAATTGGGACCGGACACCGTTCGGATACGCGATTGTTCGGATTACCGAAAAACCGAATGCGATTGATGCAGTATATGAAACCGGACACTATACGAATATTGAAAATCATCCAATGCGGGAAACGTGCTTGAAGAAAAAGCAAAATAGGAGCAAAATGTCGCAATTTTACCTTGATTGTGGAAAATTAACACTTATTTTTCGCTGTACCATTGTACACCTTCGATTTTTCACTGCAAGGTCTCTGATCCTCTTGATCAGCAGTAGTTGAGTAGGATGGCACTCTGATGGCTGTTCGTACCACTCCATAGCTATCTCTAACGCAAAAAAACGCGTCAGAATTTGATGGACACTTGCTTCTTTCGTTGTTGTTGTCCTCGTCTTCATCCATTTCATCGTCGACAGGGTCGGATTCTTCTTGCACGGAAGCTACTATCTCGTCATTATTTAGCATTTGAAAACCACAGTCTTCTGCATCGCATGCCATACACGTTTCAACATCAATAAACTCAACAAAAGAGGACGAATACACCCCCTCACTTGGAAACAAACTGACCTAATATTCAGTGCAATTTTTTTCTAAATAACACAACTGAAATTCTCCAAATATCCCTCATCTTGGGTTTTCCCGTCAATTTTGCCCTCACGTGAAGCTACTATTCAGCATTGCACTGTTCGAAAACATATCCGGACTATGGTCCGGATATTTGATGCTCCGGATAATAAACGTTCGGATAAACGACGTTCTACTGGGTGGCGTTCAGGGTGGAGCAAATAAAAGTAATTACAAGGAAACATGCAAAAGAAAGGAGATAGTTCGCTAACTTTGAAATTGCAGGTGCTGAAAATGACCCGCATTTTTCTCTGGACCCAAAATTTTTTCGTAAAATTTTCCATACTGTTTTCGGTATCATTCCAAGTTCACACGCATCAACTCTCGTAGACTTCCATAGATTTTGAACAAAAGTTTGCCTCACCCTCTCCATTGCTTCTTCCGAGACGCTTAGCCAGCTACTTCTTTTCTTTTTAGACAAGCAACCTGTTTTCTTACATTGATGATGCCGTCTTTGAATACTCTTGTTGATTGGTGCCTCTTTTCCGTAGAGATTTCTAAATGCTCCTTGCAACGAAGTAACTTAAAAACCCGTGCATACTCCAACACCCAAAAACTCTTATCTGTCATTGTCACCATGTGCGAATTTCAATCACAGTGATCTTTAATGTGCTGCTCATTATTGGTGGGGAGGGGGGGAGGAGAACTTGGCACATTTCTTTTAACATTCATGAACCACTTAGTGTAATATATGCGGTATTTTCAAAAATATGATTTCTTAAAATCTGCTCCATTATTTGTACTCTCCCTGTGTTATTCAAGGCATTAAAATAGTACAGAATATAGTACATGAGTTGATTGTTTATTTTACAAAATACTAAGATTCATTTGTAATTTTTATTTGCCAGTCTTCCAAATGAAAGAAAAAAATTCTAATAGTTAGGAATCTATCTATCTATATATATATAAAAATGGATGTTTGTAAAAATGAAATCGCTTCACTCCAACACCGTTTAACCGATCCCTATGAAGATCGGCTTGTTTATGTATTTCTTGTGGAGAAGGTTTTTGTGCTATCCTCTATGTTGCAGCTTTTCATCAGGTGGCGCTATAGAAAAGCAACTTCTGCACCGTTCAATCAATCGCTAAGTTGCCAACGCGGTAGCCAAAAATGATGCCAACTTTGCTCTATCATCAACATTTCGCTATGTTTCAGTTGAATCGCCATTATAATGTAAGGAACGGCGTTGCTTGTGAATATTACAAATTTAACAAAAAATAAATACATCAGAAAGTAATATTAACGAATAACACATCCAGATATATAAATTATTTAAACTAATTTTTAAGCGTTCATTACACAAAATGTGTAACAATGTGTTACTTTTGCTGAGGAGTAGAGTTTAGCTTAGGACGGTGTTTTTTCAAAAATCGACCCACAAGAGAGTTACGGGGCGTTATAAGAAAAAAAATCATTTTTATCCGCTATTTTAGACCTTTAGATTTAAAGTTATTAAATATGTTTTGTTTTTTTGTTTTTTTGCTGTTGAATTGCAATTTACGTAAAATTAACTAAAAACTTCTTTATCCTTCAATTTGTATTGTTTAATTTTTCTATTCACCCGAGCGTAGAACGGGTATACCAGCTAGTATTTCAGTATAAATGACAAAAAAAGTTTGGCATTTAGAAATTATTATTATACTTTAGATGTGAGTAAGAATATTTTTTTGCTCTCTTTTTGAAATGTTATCTCTTCTCCCTCTTAAGTTTTGCATTTTTTGCTCCTATATGGTTCAATGATTTTTAATGGATCAAAGAAAAAAATTCTGAATGATTCGTACACAAATCATTCATCATTTTCCGCTTTTGATTTTAACGGTGTTTTTAGGTTTCAGATCAGAGTCAAAACATCAATAATGAAGATTAAATTTTATTTATGCAGACCTCAACAGAACTGGTTTTGGTTATTTTTCAAACGCACTAGTATTCCTTCAGTTGTAGATTTCAAATTTCCTGGCAAATGTGTTCCCCCCCCCCCCGCTTCGTACAGTTTTTTTGTGTTTGAAATTTTTTATTTAAAAAGGACTTAAGATTTCTTTTAAAAAAGTAATATAAAGAAAACATTTATTACATTTTTGTAGAAGTATTTTGAATAGAGTATTCCATCACGCATGACGATGAGTCCAAAAATTGTTTTATTTCGATCTGGAACTGTTTATATATGAGGATAAATCTTAATCAAACACAAATCAATCTTTTTCCGAGTATCTGAAAGAAAACAATACATTTTTACCACAACTTTTATGTCTGCGTTAAAAAAAAACTTCACCTTTTTTGAACGGAATGTGGTTTGTTATTTGGTGTCGTTAAGAAATTATTATTGAAATCGTGATATTGTGCTTACGATTTGTGCAGCGTATAATCCAACGCAATAGACTAAATTCATGACAGTCACATGATAATATAAACACGTGTTCTACATTGAATTCAAAACGGACAATAAACTAGCTCGTACTTTTTATTCTATTTGTAAAACTTAGGTAAAATTTCAAATTGCATAATTGGGTAAAGAGGCTCAAGAGTTATAAAAAGAAATTTCTGCAAAAAGATTTTAAAATTAAAGAAAAAAAAAGTCTTTTTTATACATGTACTTTTAAATAAAGTGACAAATATTAATTTTTTTAAAAAAAAGTTTCTGTAAAAAGCGTCATTTGGCAACAACGAAGTGCATGAACTGATTTGCTGAAATTAGATAATTGCATTTATCGTGACTATGACGTCACATGTGTTTTTGAACTTGATTGGCTAAAAACACGTGGTTTAAAATTATCATGTGATTATGACGTCACATGAATTTAGTCCATTGAAAATTTATATTGGTTACGTCTTTAAATGTCCAGTTACAGATCGCTTAAAGGTGTGTTTGACATTTAACTTTGTAATTTTACATCACGATTATATGACAAAATCGACCAAACCATTATACCGTATCAACGTCAGTCTTTTATGTTTACTTTTAAAATTTTATAACCGGAATAATTTTTCTGTTACATTTATCTCGAATGAAGCCTTTCTTTTTTTGGAAAATCAAATATAATTTGACCCTAAAACTGCAAATATGAATTTTTTTTTCATAAATAAAATGTATTCCATGCAAAAATTTCAACGTTAACAAATTTTTAATTTTATTTTTCTCAAAATCTTAGTGCTAGATTTGAAATGTTCTACAACAGGGGTGGGCAGACTTTTCCTGGGTACGGGCTACTTCTAATTTTTGTAAGGTGTTGAGGTCCACCCAGTATCAGTGGCACACACAAAGGGGGGGGGGGGGGGGTCCACGGCTCTGGACCCACCTCCACAGTCTATGATTCTTTTTTCAATCTATTATAATCCCATGTATATAGTGCGTAAAATTTAATTAAGTATTAATTAATGCTAAATATTTATTCAATAATTTATTTCTTGCTGTTCTTTGTTCCCGAAAATCTACAAAACGAAAAATAAAATATGTTTGGTAGCGTATTAGGGTAGGATATGAGAATGATAGGCATTCGACCGTGTACCACCACGCCGGGTCCCCTTTGATAAAATCACGAGTGTACCCACTGCACAAGGTCATAGGTGTGGTGTGAAGTAAGGAAAAATAAAACAATTTTTATTCTAACATAATAATAAATACGGAATGCGTACTTAACTAAGTAAATAAAATGAAAAACTCACTTTTTAGAAACGCGTTTAAAGCAAAGCGCAAAATATAAACATAATAATAATAGCCATAAATATAATACCACATAATACATTTATTATCAAACAATTCAAAATGCATTAAAAAATAAAACATTTTATCTAAAGTTAGTTTTCGTAATTATAGTCAGTAGAAGACTTAGTCTGCGTACTGTCAACCAATCTTGAATATTTCCGAATACAATTACTAACGGCTAATCTTCAGACGGTCACACCAAATTGTCTTGGTGGTCCACCGGTCGATCGCGATCGACATAATGCCCACCCCGGTTCTACATGTAAGTATTTCAAAAATCGATCTCTACGTAATAATGTAAAAATGTAATAATATTATTCTAAAATTTGCTCTCAAAGAAATTACGATACTGTACATCACGAGTGTCAAACTCAAAGGCTAACTTGGGCCAAACAAACAAGGTTTAACCCTTTATCTACCGCATTATGATTTACTGCAGTTCTTCATGCAATATATTTTTTTGAATGACTACATTGAAAAAATTAAGGGATATACAAAAACAAAATACTCAAC